>JAIUZE010019654.1:0-32031 GCA_022085475.1 Heliosperma pusillum
ACATGCATTTAAGCAGTAGGATACCTCTCCGTTCCGACATTCCAGCCTTACGAACGGGAAGGTAGCCAAGGGAATGAGAGTACAAAGCACAAGACAAAACCGTGCTCAAACCGTATCATTTGTAAAAAAACGACTCAAAGTGGGACATAGCAAAAACCGTCACAAAACATGTGGTACAAGCGAATAAAATATCATACATCCAAAACATGAATATTATAAGACTCTACGTAAAATTATACGATAAACGGAACATGCGAACTATTATAAATTACGAGTTTTAGAAGTTAAAGGAAAACAATACAGCCGTGTTCCAGGCCGGGCAGGGGACCGGTGGCCGGTGGGCCGGCTCAGAACACAGGCAAAATTCCAAAAATCATAGAAAACAGAGAAAAATGGTCCAGGCCGGTCTGTGGACCGGCGGCCGGTGGACCGGCACAGAGCACCTCATCATACAAAATCCAATTTTCCAAAAATGTTACTGATGTGTTCCCAGCCGGTTAGCAGACCGGCGGCCGGTCGACCGGCAGGGAACACCAGTTCACCCGTGAGTCTTCAATTCATTTCCAAATCATTTAAATTCTCAAATATACTTCTAATAATCATGAACAATCAATATACATCATCAATATTCATCATATAACAACATTCATTAACCATACCATGAATTCTAGGCTTCCTAATCGTATTCTAATACGATTTTTAGCATATAAAGCATGTTAAACACGTAAATGATACCGAGTAACCCTTCACCGTTACCTATAAGCGTCTTCACTACTCGTCAAGCTCCTCTTCAATAAGGTAATAGTCTTTGTCGGGATCTTGGAGGTCACCACCTACATAGAGATCATAAAAGATGAATAAAATTCATCTTGAGAAAGACGGAAAGCTTGAAAAGCGAGAAAGACGATGATTTTAACATCAATACGGATAGAGGAAGGTAAGGGGAGAAGAATGAGACGAACTTACGTGAATTCTATCAAGTAACGAATGCTCTAGGATGATTCGAAGATCGAAAAAGCTATGGAGGCAAGGGTTTTGATCTTTCTTAGAGAGGAAGAAATGATTTTGTGTTTGTATGAGTAGGAAAATAGGTTAAGGAGTATGAGTATAAGTAAGGAAAAGTCAACCAAAAGTCAAACTCTCCTTAAGACGGGATTCCCATGGAATCTCGCGGAAATTCCAAATACGAACTCGGAAATTCTAAATTCGACTCGAAATAATAAATTCTAAATTAAAACTTAAAATTACTGAAAAGGTTTCGTAAAATATTTCTACTAAAAAAATAGGGTACATTTCCGGGTGTTACAATTATTAAATACTTTCAAAATAGTCACTTATGTATGTAAAACCGTTTAGCATTTACAAATTGTAAGTTTTTGAACCACATTTGAGAATTTATTTTAAAAGGAAAAATCAAAAGCCAAAAAGCGTAAAACTGTTTTAGCATCCATAAATTGAAGGTTTCTGAACCAGAAATGACAATTTATTTCTAAAGGAAAAATCAAAAGCCAAAATGGTAATGTATCATGCAAAACTCCTTAAAAAGTGTTTAACATAATTAGTTCAAACATGCAAAATATGTTTTTCCAACAAAAGTGGATTTTAATTCTCTACGCACTTCCATCTAGGTGGTTTGATTCTAATTATATAAACTAAACTACTACCACACTCCATTTATAAATACCTTATTTCTAAGTACAAATACATCAAACCTATTACTAAAGAAGTTCAATTCTAGCTAATACTAAATAAAATTTTAACCTACAATAATTCGAGAATATAATTAAATAATGGGAGAAAGTGTGACATTTGTACGTAAAAGAACATTAGTAAGCACGAAGCCGGTTCAACCTCCATGCAAGATACAACAATTATCAGCCCTTGATCTTATGATGGAAAACCATCGCCTTAACATAATATACTATTATAAGACTCCACTAGGGATGCAATTAGGAGAGTTATCTGAAAAAATAAGGAACATACTTTCAGAAACACTTTCATATTTTCCTATTGTTAATGGAAGATTAATGAAAGATAATAATGGCATGGGAAAATGGGTAATTAAGTGTAATGATGCAGGGTTAAGAATAGTAGAAGCCAAGGCTAAGGGAAGTGTTGATAAGTGGTTGGAAAATGTAGATGATGAAAAAGAAAAGATGTTACTTCATTGGGAGGATATGTGTGATGTTCCATATCATTGGTCTACCTTCTATGTTAAGGTGAGTCACATGTTGCATGACTTTAACTTATACTTAATTTTCTCTGTTAAATATTTTCACTTAAACTTGTTAGATATAAGTCATCATTTTGCTACAGAGCAACGATAATTATTAGTGTAGTAACTTGGCTTCGTTTCACATATGAAGTCATTTCCAGGCAAGCTTTTTTATACTTTGATTAAACTTTGTTGTTTGTTATTATTTAAAATTAACTTTAAGAAAACCAATACTGAGGCTTATTGAAAAATCTTGATCACCCTACGCGAACCTAGAAAATTATTGCATTGGTATGCATTAGTCGGAGGTAGACCATGCAACACCAATCCGGCCAGAAATGGTTAGACCAAGACTCTAAATTGAGTTGAACTACAACCCCCAAATGTGACCTGGAATCCAAATTGACCCAACCAGGCCGAAACATGACCTGAGCTTTATTGATCCAGAACCTAGCCCGACCTGAAACCACCCAACCCGAAAATGACCTGATAAAACACAACTTTAACTAAAAAACAAAACTTGAAATGACTAATTTAAAAACACACTTGATATTGCTTACGTTAAAATAAGGAATCAATCACCAAAATAATTAAAAAATAGGTAATATAACTAATTGTACTTTTTTCTCTTAATCATTTAACCGAAAATTACCTGGACTCGAAATAACTCGACCCGCTTGACCCGAAAATGAACATACCAATATATCAAAACAGACCCAAACCCGAAATGACTCTATCCAACCGGACCTGACCCGAATTAACCTAAAAATGTGACCCACCCGAACTAACCCGATTTAAACCCGTATCGACTGACCCGTTTCCTAGGTCTACTCCAAGGTAGTAGTCTACTTGAGGTACTACTATACAAATTTGAATCCAGATCCTCCATCCCATAAACGTGTAGTATCTTGTGTCCCAGCTATAACCAATATTTTTTCGTAGTTTATTTTTGCAATACACATTTCACTAATCTCATCAGTACTTTTTGCACTATATTTTCCATTACCTACCCCTAACTAAAAAATCATCCTCGCGCCTAATTCCTTGAAAACTAACAATATAACATCCCAATTAATCAATTATTTCAATCATTAATGATAATTTGGATGGAAAATAGGCTTTTGATTCATTAACCCCTAACTAATTTAAACCCCTTGCAATAAATGAACGGTATATAGTAATGCTATCTTAATCATTGTTCATATTTCTCTTCATTGTATTTTGCTTTGAGAAAAAAAAAAGTTGCAACAGACAATTAGTCATATCCTCAAATGATGGTATCTTATAATTTTAGTGAAAATAATATAATTTCATGAAAAGATTAATTTTAATGAAAGATAAAAATTTAATATAATTCTTTTAGTAATAATTAGTTTTCTTATTTAGTCAATGCACTTAACTGTAATGAACTTCCTTATTTAAGAAAATGATTTTTGAAGGGAAAAATTGTGAGAACACCTATTCTTTTAGTAGATTGGAGATCATTAATACCACTTTCATGGGGTTTTTAATTAGTTTTATTTAAGCTGAGTTTTGGGATGGTTTAATTAGCTGTTTGGTGGCGGTTCACAACATGGGTGGGTGGGGTTGACAGTGAGGTCGGTTGCAGTGTCTGTAGATGGTGGTCGCAGGAGGAGGCATGTAGGTGAAAGTAATTATTTCACACTGGTAGAAGGGGCACTTATGGTGAGCATTTGTATGGAAGATAACCTACATTATCAAGTGGAGGGGGACAAGGACGACGGTGGTTCAGGTGGAGGGCGGCTGAGGCAATGGTGATTGGGTGAGAGGTTGAAGTTGGTGGTAGCCTGGTAGGGCTGAATGGAAAATCATGAGTTTTTTTTTTTGTAGTCCAACTTTTACTTAATGTGGAAATGAAAGGGGTATTATAGTCTCAAGTGTATTGAGATGAGTAAAATGTGTACAGTGAAAATCAATGTATTTTTTGTCGTATTTATACAATTGCAACTTTTGTTGTGATAGCTATAGAGTTTCTGTCTATAGAGATTGTTCATTCTCTATGTACATCAGCCAAATGTAGATTATCAAATATAAATAATTAAATAGACTGCTAGGTGACTTTTAATCACGAGACCGTCTTACGCAATAATATTGGTTTCGTAGATGACTGAATTTGAAGAAGGTGGTTTGGCATTGAGCTTAAGCTGCGCACATATGATAGCAGACTCAGCATGTGCAACACTATTTCTAAAGGCTTTAGCAGATACAATTCTAAGTGATAATATTACCGTT
This sequence comes from Heliosperma pusillum, assembly GCA_022085475.1. Lineage (NCBI taxonomy): Eukaryota > Viridiplantae > Streptophyta > Magnoliopsida > Caryophyllales > Caryophyllaceae > Heliosperma > Heliosperma pusillum. Next base: position 4,469 of record JAIUZE010019654.1, read on the forward strand.
CCGCCCTTCTTCCATCCACTTCCTCGTAGTAATAATAATAGATCAATTTTCCAAAAAATTCACCAAAATCCCAATAATAACTACTTAATCAACACCTATAAATCACTCTTAGAAAGTTCAAAAAGCCCATCAGTGGCCCAACATTATAAAACCATTGCTCTTGAATTCAAACATGAGATGGTACAATCTTGCATGAATTTGGCCCAATTAAATGGGCCCATAAATGATGCTTATTCCCATGCTTGCATTGCTCTTATTGGGTTGCTTTGGAATTGTATAAGTAGAGTTAAAGGAATGAGGCATGGACTTGTAAATATGTCCATATGTTCAAATATGAGGAAGATTTTAGGTTTAGATAAAGGTTTCTTTGGTAATTGTATGATTTATAACAAAGTAGTTGGAAACGGCATACGAGTGGAGGACCTTGTTCTTGTGTCGTCTACAAAGGCGATAAAAGCAGCCATTGAGAATGTTAACAAAGCCGAGATTTTGGAGTTGATCGAGTGGTTGGAAAAATATAACGATGATCATTCTTGTTCGTTTATGGTGGATGAGAACAATCTCGAATTTATTAATTTAGAGGAAATGGACCCATATTCAAATATATTCATACAGGGTTATAAACCAATTAGGGTTTCTTGTTATATCGAATCAACTATTGAGAAAGATAAAGTATTGATTCTTCCTACGCGTCATGAAGATCAATTAAGCAAGATTGTTATGATTACGCTCCCAGATGATGAGATTAGCAAGTTGTGTGAAGATAAACATCTTGCTCTTTACTCGCCGATTATTATAATGGGTCCAAAATATAGTTGAGCATGACCAAGACCATTTAATGTATACTATGAGCCCACCTGCAAACCAAATAAGTTGTTGGTATGTATTAGTTTGTCAAGGATATGTTGTATTTAATCTTTCAACAATAACATGTTAGATTTTATATTACAGTATTTGTTCATGTAATATATATTAACTTTTTTATACTTCTTATTATTCAGAGGCAAGACCTGTTAGAATATTTATTAATATTCGAGTGGCCTAAGTGTTTCGGGTTTTAATAGAACTTAAGTTCATATTAAGTATTACGACTTTAATATTTAAAGGTGACGCCGTGATAAATCGGTTTAAATTAATGTAATTAAAGTCCGGGAATTATTATTCCCTCTTACCTTACCCTAATATAAGTCATCTTTCACGAAAAGGTAAGATCGGGTTTGATTATGTGAAGAGGGATACTGGAAGTATATACACAACATATCAAATATCATTATCTTAAAAGAAACAGATACTTACAAAGATCAAAAAGTGAAAGGCAGAAAGATAGTTTCTTTCTCCATCATCAAGGAAACGGTTAAGGAGGATAATCTATACTTTTTATTATTTTATTGAGTGCATTTGTAAGACATGGATCAATTTTAGTCCTTTAATCCGTCTTATGGTTTAAATTAAGGTTGAATTAATTCAAGTTTATATTGATTCTTGGACTGATTTCATTATTGATATCATAAAGTATATCTTAAAAGACCACTTCTTCCCGCTGTTCAAAATTTGCTCCACTCCCAGAGCCTCTACCTAACCATTATCAGTCGATGTTGCACCTCGTTTTGTCGTCTCACGGCACTGTCCCTTTCTCTTTCGCCTAACTTTTTGAGACGCCCACCACACCGTTCACCCCTCTCCTACGTTCACTCTCCAAAATGAAATTAAACGCGTACATGGATTAACATTTAACACTGCATCCAAATTTGAAGTATCGAAACAATAATTATGAGAATGTGAGGTACACAAAGTGGGGTTTAACGAAAATTTGCCTGATTCAATTTATCTACGATGGTTCACTAGATTGGACTTTGGAGTAGTAAATGCTCGACTTTTCTCCAGATGCCTCCCAAGAAAAGCCCAGGAAAAGAGAGATTATACTTGTCAAATGGTGTCGACTTTCGCCAATATTTTCACAGTATCGAAACAATAGTTACAACCTCTGAGAATGACAGTATGAAAATGGTTTGGAGGATATTGAAACGTTACAAATGCACATTGTTACAAATGACAATATAAGGTTAATAGAGAAACTATTAGTCAATATTGAGAATTTGAGATCGATTGACCATCAAAATCAAATAGTGCTAGCGAAACTGGACAGAGGTAATACAAAATGATGCAGGGGAACTGAACAGTCTTTTGCAAGGCCAAAATCATGGTCACTCGTCTCTCATTGTACAGCCAAATCTTTGGGTACATAATTTGCCCAAACAAATTACACAATATAAGAGCAGGGAAGGGCGGGAAATCTTACAGGGGTATGAATGCTCTATCTATCAGCATTTTGCAAACAAAGAATGTTAAAACTAAAAACCGCTACAACAATTACTCATGTTGATATAAAATACAGTATTTGTACCGTCAAATATACAGTGGGTTCAGAACTTCGAACAGTTGGAGACGCTCAAAGTTTGGAATCGCCATGTTATCCCCGTGCAGAATTATTATGACGTTGATTTCTGAAGTAACTTAGAAGATTCTGTGCCTGCACAGACAAAAAGGCCAGGGAATAGAATGACATTTCCTTCAAAAATACAAATGAGTATATGACTAGCCTCCTTGTTTCCGTTTCCAATTGACCAAAGACGTACAATTCTTTGATTATGTATTACGATGGAGTAAAGGAAAATGACCAACTAAACTTGACTATACGTTTTTTCAATTGTCAAGTACCAATTACTCAAAAGAGTCCTCAACGTGATTTTCATTATGTGACATCGGGAAACAAGCACTAAGTGTCGTTGACATGGGAGTAAGATTGCGTACAACACCCTTCTTACTCCGTCGTTTGCAGGAGCCTTAGTTCTAATTGGAGCGAGGCACACCTCTTCTGAAGTTCCAAGATGACCAACATATGGAGTACGAGTTACGGATAATAGGGCAAAAAAAGGGAATAATAATAGAACAGAATAAACAAATATGATACTGGCACAGTAAGGAGCCTCGCTGGCAGCGCCTTATCTAAAAGGTGCACCAAGGTGTTTCGATTGGCATCTCATTGCGCCTTGGGCATAAACACTTCCGAGGTGCCCTGTTTAGAGCTAAGGTGGAAACCCTAAAGAACTAATGTAATATTCTTTCTGTTGTATCCTCAAAACTATTAAATATCAAACCAATACCTTCTCTTTGGCTCTAGGTGTCCCTGACTGAGATAAAGCGACCAATGGCGGTACAGCTCCCTCCTGAAGCACCAAATGACAAAATCGAGGACTGGAGGTACAAAGCTGCAAAAGTGCAGCAGCTGCATTCTCCTTACCTCTTGCAGAACCCAACTCAACAACCTCTACAAGAACCGGGATTCCCCCTGCCTGCCCGATGGCGACTCTTCCCTCAGGAATCGTAGCTAGATTTGCCAGAACGGCAACTGCCTTATCGACCATGCCGGCAGCAGGGTCCATCAACTCCACCAAGTGCTTCACGGCACCAGCCTGGACAATCCTAGCTTTATTCTCATGATATATAGACAAATTAAACAAGGCAGTTGCGGCATCTTTCTTTCCCCGAGGAGTCCCATTACCCAACAATTCAACCAAAGGACCAATAGCCCCCGCCCTGCCTATTCTGGATTTATGTTCCTCAATTACCGATAGGCTAAAGAGAGTGGCAGCCGAGTTTTCACGGGCTTCTGGGGTGCCAGTCTGAAGGACGTGGATTAAAGGTTCAATTGCATCTGCAGTTCCAATGGCAATTTTGTTGTTATCATTTATTGACAGATTAAGAAGAGCAGTGACAGCATTCTCTTGAGTCTTTGGATCAGTCGATCTAAGCAGGTTAACCAACAAGCTTATGGCCCCACAATTGGCTATCACAATCCGGTTATCCATGTTGTGTTTGGCAAGTAGTCGTAATTGAGATGTTGCTTCTCTTTGAGTTTCGGTTAAACTGCTTTTTAGGTCCTCAATCAACTTATTCACTTCAGCTTCAATCTCTGCAAGATCAGGCCGTGTCTCCACGGCAGGTGAACGTGAAGATGCCATTCGAGGAATAAGCCTCTCTGAAGGTCTTCGCCAAATGTTGTGGCTCCGGGATCTAGCTTCACCTAGTCTAGGTGTTAGCTCAGGTTCCTTTGGGGAAGCTCTCGATGTGAAATCAGCATGTGGATCTCTGGGCATTTCTCCTGAAACATCAGGACTCCCAACAGATGGACTTCGTGAACCCTGATTGTGATCTACAGACTGGGCGGGAGATCTTGCATCTCCAACGACATCAGCATCATGCGTAGTTATGTCATTCCGTTCAGATGAATGTTCATCAGAACTAAATGCATTAGTGTATTCTATTCGGGATGGTGACACAGGATGCTGGCCATTTGATTCCACAATGTTACTCTCTGAATGACTCATCGTCTCTTCCAAAGATCCCTTACCAACATCCAATCCATGCTCATTTTCAACCACGGCAAATGCGGAGTTATCAAAGGAAGAACGGGTATGGTATGGGGAAGTCCTTTCTCGGTAAAGCTCACTTGAAAAGCTGGTGACCTTTTCAGAGAGCGCAGAGTGAATTGACTCGGGCAAGGAATTTAGGTTACCTTTATAATGAGGCCTTGAATGAGAATCCTTCAAGGAACCAGGATTTGCATGTGAGAGCAGGGAAAATTGTTGTTCTTGATTGATAGACTTCAAGGGATCAGGGAGCTTCACATTGTTTATGTCACACCAGTTTGCAATGAGTGCCTTAACAGTATAATTGGGTATCAAATTGGTGTGGCCTAATGTCTGCCTAGTCTTTGGACAGACAGTAAGACCAAGATCGAGCCATTTCCTGATATAAACACGTTCATAGGTTTGCCCTGAAGCTACAATCACGGGGTCTGTCATGAGTTCAAGCGAAAGGGGACAGCAAAAATCAGGTGGTATAGGGATGGGTGTACAGCTCTGCGACTGCTTTAACATGACAAGGCGATCATGCATGCGTGTGACTAGTGTAATTAAGTGTTCAATATAATCCACTTCTGCATTCTTTTCTGCCTGGTCAGCTATCTCCTTCAACTTTTCAAGTGCCACAGCCTCGATAAGAATCTCCTGATTAGATTTCAAATCTACACAATTTGCAACTTTCACAAGCAACTCAGAGCTAGGGCCACGGCTGCTCATTTGGTCGCTCAACGCCTCTGCAATCACTATGGATATAGCATCACAACTTAAGTTCTTCACCTTTTGCATACATTGCTGTTCAACCAGAAAAACATCGTTAAGTGTATATACAAAATAAGACTATGTAGTTCAATGATGTCAATGTGAACTACAAACAGAGTTCTAGAAGCAAAGTATCTTAAAATGTAAATTTTTACTCCCTACATTTCAATTAGCCCCGCTTTCCTTCAGTAGCACATCTAATCATTTATCCCCATCTCCATTTGTAGCATATTTTTGTTTACAAAATGTCCACTTTATCCATTCTCTCATCTTAAGTAATGTGCAATTCAATGATCGATCCTCTCTCTAATCCACACATGTGCAATTAGATCACCATGAATACCCCTACCTCTTTCCCTTGGCTAAAAACTTGTGCCAAACTCCAATTAAGCTTAGTGAAAAAAAAATGAAGGGAGAATTGTCATGGATAAATCAGATGATTTATTTTTGCTCATTACGTGTATGACATGGCCTTACAATCAGCAAGAGAAACTACCTCTAGAGATGAAGGGCTCAGCTCTAAGGGAAAGGACTGGAGTGAATCTTTAAGCAGGCGAAAAAATTCCAGAACAGAGGTCTGGATCCTTGACATCAACAACTCAGCTTGAAGTACCTACAGATAAGATAATGCTTCAGTCAATTTCAGGGACAGCTAACAGATTATAGAGACGGGGAAATGGATGACACCTATAAAAATGTCAAGCATAATTCTGACAGCCTAGAAAAGTGGAGAAGAATCCACAAGACCAGCATGCATCTTTTTGCCTGGAAGTAAACGACAGCATGGAAGTGTACACTTATATTCCCTAAAACTATTTAGTCATTAACTCTCTTTAAGTCCATCATACAAAATACGCTTTGTTCAAGCATTTATTCTGCATTTGACACATTCAGAGTGTCGGTAGTTATTTTGGTCATTATACTTGGTTATATCATAAAAAATGAAAGTAAACAAATATATACAAGAACGGCTCTTGTATAAATGGTAAGGTTTGGTAGAGTATACAACAGAGACAACTAACGTAACACTATCATACAAGACAGGTAAACAAAAAAAGAAGGGCTTTAGTATGAATGGTAGAGTTTGGAAGAGCATACAGTAGAGACAATTAACGTAATACTACAGGAAATCACATTCAGAACTCAGAAGACAATTCGCAAAAATTACGAGGGTGTGGGTAAAAATAGAACAAAATCAAGAATTTCTGACATCCAGCAATTCGAAAAACTAAGTTGAACTTAATTCAAACAGAACTTTTACAGCAACTTCCATTATCCAATCAATGAACAAAAACACGGCGCCGAATCTTCAACTACCGGCCCAAGCAAACTCCATAACATTATGCCCCTTCAAACTATTATGAGTGTCCTTTTCCCTTATGGTATCCTAGCTGTTATTAAATTTGCCAAACCAAGATATGATATCAGGTCAAATCCCAAAATATAAAATACTAGATACATGTCAATGTTACTAAATTACTCTTGAAAAGGTTTGCCTGCTCGTTGACAATAACCGATTGAAATGATATTCCCTAACGTTTAAGGAACAACACAACTAGATAATTCAAGATTGGGGCAGGCTCAACAACTTCCATAGACAGATCAATGCAAGAATGAACCAGGAAACAAAATTCCTTTGATATATCCAAAATCATTTAGAGACATACAAGATAAACTCTGCTTGACAATGAATCCCAGCTTTCCATAATATCTCGTGACTCGTCAATGGACAGCCCAATTTGTTCAAGTGGCTTGCTAAGTAGTTCATCAGACGCTACTTTTGTATCTATAACCGCATCAAGTATTGACTTTAACAACTTTAATATTTCTTCCATCTTTTGAGTATTTTTCCGCAGTGGTTCTAAATTAAAGTTGTCACTCGATGATAAACGCAAAAAAGAAGAGATGTTGTGAAGAAGAGCCCTCCACAATGACACCTCCATCAAATCTGCACTGCGTGTCCAATCAACAAAGATGTTAATAAAAACAATATGAAAAACAAAACTGACTAGTGTCATGACACCCATTACTACATTCAGACTTGTAGACAAAACTAGGATACCTAGCTGCAAATGTTCCCACGGCAATGGTTTGAAACATGAACACTCAAGATAGTGGTTCGACAAACACTGAAAAAAAAAACTATATACTCCCTCCGTCTCGTTCATTTGTTTACCTTTGTTTTGGCACAAAGACCGAGGAGAGGGGAGGGGAGCATTTGTGGGTAGTGGTGATAGATGACAAGTGGACAATATTCCCATTGGGGAATCAAATTATTCATCAATAGCCTTCTTAATATAGAAAGGTAATCAAATAAATGAAATACCCAAAAATGAAAAAGGTAAACAAATGAGCGGGGCGGAGGGAGTATATCACAAGAAAAGGAGCTTCATTTTCAGGACTAACACATTCAGATGAATGCAGGATCTGCATAATACATAAAAAACAACTTCTCATTGGATGTTGGCGGAATTAGATCTTCCACAGCAAAATGTTTTAAGCAGCTAATTCATACTCCCTATTCAAGGTATTCCTCCCTATTTTCTTTTTGGGCTATTCAAAGTTTCTTCCCTATTTCCTTTTTTGGATGTGGGGTCGTGTGTTTTGTGTGGTCCATATTCAATTGTATGTGGGTTGAGTGTTTTTTGTGGTCCAAATTCATTTCCTTAATCCAAGAGCCCAAATGATAAAGGAAGATCTATGTTGCTCAGACGCGGTTAGAAGTATCCGACATGGGTACGTCATACGTGTCCAAGTGTCGGATTCATCTATCTTATACAAAATTCATATTTTGGCTCTAAAATGAAGTGTCCGAGTGTCCTACCCATGTCCGAGTATCCGTACGCGTAATATTGAAGAGTCCGAGCAACGTAGGGGAAGATTACAATGAATAGGAGGGAATATGTTTTATCGTGTCAGTAATCATATTGGCAATACCCATTGGTCAAATATCAAGACTTAGGACTTTGAACTATATGTGCATCTCTGAAAACATGAAACTTTTGGAGGTTGAGGCACAAAATTAATCTCTCTACTATCAGAACTATCATGAAAATTAGAAGCGGCAACGATAGTTGTCAAACATAATAACCACTACCCCCTCCCCACGGAAAATAAGCAAATGTAAATTATTGACTATGACAGAGCGAGTAGTACCCGTCTCCTTGGAGCACTTGTTAGTTGTTACTCTAGTGCTCTACTATGTAGGAAGAAAGGTAATTGTTAATGGGGTAAAATATTCAAATCAAAGGCAAAAAAGATACTCGTATGATTTATTTAGCCAGGTGAAATCAGGCATTTAACAAAATAAAATACTAAAATTACAAGAAAATCAGATAGTAGGGAGTAATAATAGATCAAAACTACCTGGTTGAAAGAAATTGAAATTTACAATGGATCTTCAATGCCTGATTTTACCTTGAACTATCCTGAAATAAACAAGGAACAAGATTAGTAAGCTGAAATCAGAAGATGATTGCATCTAATAAGATGGTAAACATAAGATTCATACGGAAAATCCAGAGAGAAAGTAAAAGTTGAAGTTGAAGAATGGAGAAATAGATAAGGGTTAAACTGAAATTGAAGTGATCTGGTGGAGAGGAAGATGGTGAAAGTTAGGGTTTGTTATGTATGAGTAAGAGGGGGAAAAGGAGTTGAATTCAATAGTAGAATTAAATTGATAATGATGATGAATTGATGATGATGATGATGATGATGAATGGGGAAAGGAAATTGGTAAACAAAAATGGTACGGGATATTGGTACAAGATGGTGCTTTGGGGGTTTGGTCTTTTAGGAGACGTTGCTCACGCGCTCACCTTATTTGATCAACGTTTGATCGAAAAATTCACATGGTAGGTAATTAGGTATCCCAAGTAGGGATGGCAGTGGGTCTAAGACCCGACCCAGGCCCGCCGGGTCGGACCCTTATGGGTCGGTTATGGGTCTTATTTTTTCAGACTCATTGGGTATGGGTCGGGTATGGGTCCTAGAGAAAAAAATCGGGTCTGGGTATGGGTCTGAGTTACGAGACCCGGACCCGACCCGTAGACCCTCCATTGAAAAAAAGTATAATTTTTATAAGTTAAAACCTAGCTAAAGTTATTGAAGTTGGTACTAAGTACTGATCTGTGCAAACTACAATTGAAAACATAACCTAAAGTTCAAATAAAGGTGCAGAAGTTTTTCTCTTCCCTCATTTCTTAAAGCCACAAAGCCACCAATCTTGATAGCTCTAACAACCTACTTTCTAGTTCAGGTAGTCTGTTAGATCCTCGTGTAAGAGAGTTATTTGCTCGTGGTAAGTGACCAGATTTGGAGACATGAATAAAGATCAAGGCGGAGGTGGTTCAGGAACTCCAAGGTTCAGGCGCTGTAAGCAGTCAAATGAGGTTCGTATATTGGAAATATAGTCCTTTCTTGTACTCCGTACAGAGCAGCTCAAATTTTTCTGCACTTAATCTCCATTGATCCTTTGTTAGGCCATTTGCATTACATTAAACAGATGCTTATTCTAAAGTGTTTGGTAAATCTTTTACCATCAGATTCCCGCTGAAGTTACTAAACCAAATGGGGGCAATCTACTTGTCAATGATAATAACAAGTACAATATAGTGGAATTAAGCTCTTAGTGTCATATTCATGTGTTTTTTTCCCCAATTTTATGTACTATGCATCTACTGGAGAATTAAAGTTGCAGAAAGTCGGACCCGCGGGTAGACCCGGACCCGACCCATGGGTCTACTAATTTTCGACCCGTGCGGGTTTGGGTCGGGTATGGGTCCAAGGTTAACATTCCGGGCCCGGGTCCGGGTCTAGCTGGACCCGACCCAAACCCGACCCGTTGCCATCCCTAATCCCAAGGTTTGTCATTTTGTCCAAAATACCTAAAATTTTGATCTAAAATACTTTAAGAGACCATAACTCGTGTTTACCTGATCAGAAGGTGACGATTTTATTTATCAAATCGATCGTCTTTCCGAGAACTGCGATTTGAAAAAAAAATATCGTATTTGAATCTCGTAGCTAGGAGTTATTGTATGTCAAAGTTTTTTTGAGCGAACATATCTCTTGGTTACGAATTCCGAACTCGACAAATTTTTTTTTTTCAAATCGTATTACTTAGAAAGGCGATCGATTTGAAAAAAACGACCCTTCCTTACCTTTTAAATGATTACTCCTACGTTACATGGCTAAGAGGGGACGACCCTTCCTTTCACTTAGGTGAGAGGCGGAATTCTGATCCTATAGTGTCTTCGAACACCATGGGGCCCTCACTTTCCATCCCGCCTTATCACCCTTGACAAAGCTTTCTAGTGAACGTGAACGAATATACTAGTTTTACACAATAAGGAGGTGATTCATTTCTATCTTTCTAGGCCTAATTCTTTGTAAAACTAGTAATTACGTAGGATTTTGCATGCTTGAATTATTTCCATTTTAGATGAATCCCGGCACATGGATAAGGCATGTTGCCACTTGCTTTTGTAGATGCATTCGTATATCTTTTGTGTGCTTTATTGTCTAGAATGCATTGGAATTTTGGCAAGACCCAACTTGTCTTGCAAGAAGGTATCCTACCTCATAACCTTGTTGTGAGTTGAAGAGACGGAGCAAGGCCCGTTAATTGCCTTGTATCGTTTAAGTTTAGCGTAGTTAAATAAGGGTCTTGACTTTGTTCATCCTTACTCGGGACGAGTAAGAGTTTGGTTTGGGGAGATTTGATATAGTGTCATTTCACCCTCATTTCCACCCCCTTTTCGTCTCATTTTGCCTGCCTTTAACGCTCCCTAAGAGCGTTTCTACGTGTTTTACCTTCTTCTAGCATATTTCTCGCGTTCATCGTGTTTTGTAGGTAAACCGTTACTTGAGGCGATTTCTACCTAATTTTGATCGACAAAGAAGGTGGATCAGTACTCGGAGGACCCACGACACACCTTAGGGGGCCCCACATACCCTTGGGGGTCCTACTCGACGTGCCAGAGCCATCCCGAGTCAAGGAAAGAGAAATCGGGAAGGAAGCAACGAAGTCAAACAAGGGAAGAAGGAGAAGGAGCACTTCACGGGCGTGAAAGGTATCTCACGGGCGTGAAAGGTATCTCACGGTCGTGAGATGTCTTTCCAAGAATGAGGATTTTCGTGCAATTCAGCTCACGGACGTGAAACACAGTTCACGGTCGTGAAAGAGCTGTCACGGCCGTGAAACATATATCACGGTCGTGACTTAGTTGTGAAAGAGCTTGTTTTACGGTCGTGACTTAATCGTGAAAGAAGGACTTGCTACTGCCACATATCTCACGATCGTGACTTGCAATCTCACGGTCGTGAGACACCTTTCACGGTCGTGAAACACCTTTCACGGTCGTGACCTTTCCAGCTCATGAAGTCTTTCTAAGGCCATCTTCCTTCCATTTTGTAAACCTATAAGTAGGCCCTCTTGTGTAATTAGAGGGCACGAAACCCTAGATCTGAAACTCTTATAGAATTAGTACTTAATCTTCCCTTTTGTCTTCTTCTCATCTCTAACTTCAAATAAATAATTTCTTGAGATGAGGGAAAATATGTTATTTGTTTAAATTAGTAATATCTAAATAGTATTATACATGCACATTTCACTAGTTTTTCATGTTACATTACGTTCATTTGTTGAAAACTTGTCGTAACAATACTACCTACATGCACATTTCACTAATGCATTTGTTAAGCTACGTTCCTACTGCTTACATTGACAATACTCATCAAATCACATAATTTAGTATTAAACCTTTTTATGACAGAGTATCTAGTTATATAATGAGATTTCTAAAGTCATTTGAAGAGTGAATAGTATAAGCCCGAATTGGCCCGAAGCCCGCATGGGTCAGGCTTGGGCCAATAAAATTGGCCCACACATATGGCCCGAACCGACCTAACCCGCACTCTTGGGCTTAATTTTATGCGACGGCCCGGCCCAAACCCGACCCGACCCGGCCCATGATCACCTCTAGAGAAATCCATGCATTAAAGTCACCTTATAATGACAATTAAATGCTAAAATCTAGTTATTAGGTAGCAACTTAGGAAGAGTTGTAACTTTGAAGGTAGTAATATGAATAAACAGACATAATATGTAATATTTTGAAAAATCTCAACTATTATTATTATTATCTTAGTTGGTCACATTAATTAATAAGTTACTAAAGTAAGGTCTACAACTTCACATTTATAAAGTTGCGTTAAACAATACATAAATTTGTTTTCTTCATAATATTATATACTCTCTCTCTGTTCCGATCATTTTCTTACCTTTATTTTTTATACAAAGATTAATGAAAGAGTAGAAGACCATTTGTGGTTCTACTTGGTGGATGAAAGTGGACAATAGTCTCATTGTGAGATCAAAATACTTATAGAAAACCAGCCTAATATAGATAATTTTACAAATGAATGAGACACTCTAAAATAGAAATGGTAAATAAATGACCGAGACGGATCAAAATACTCATTGTGGACGTGCTTTTTCACATACGAATTTTACTCTTTCACATACGCCTTTTACGAATTTACCCTTGTCACTTTTTTTGGTTCTCCCAATAAATTGATTTTTGTTTTATATTATCTTCCTTTCTTCACCTCGACAACCCGCCATCTGACATTGGACAACCCACCCTTCGACAACCACCATCCTCTTCTCTGGCTACCCTAGTCCGGAATCCCATCTCCCGCACTCTCCCCCTCACTGAAATTGCTGATGTAACGAAAGGTACGAATGGCCAAACACCCACAAAATTAACTTTTGTTATTTGTCATCTAGTGCAACTACAATGGTCATGCGGCTATAAGCCTATAATGATAAAGGCCAATATCATCAACAATCTTATTGTCGTACAATGCGGCTATAATAATGATTCACATATTTAATTTTTTTTTTGTTATTTTAGACATGTGCAATGGAGTACTAACTATCAATGTAACCTCACCAACGTAGCACCGTCACACACCACAAATATTCACAAATATTCACTACGGACGACTCAGTACCACCACGCATCACCAGGGGCGGAGCCAGGATATAAAACTTGGGGTAGCAAAAAATTTTTACTGTGTAATCTTGTCTTTACAATTCGAAATCGCAATTCGTAAAATGTTTTGACATAAAATGTTTGATTAAAAACAATCAATAACCTGATAAATGCTACGTAATAGCCCGTTATATTATCTTAAAATCCAACAAGCTTTTGTTTCCTTCTTACTTCATATACCTTGTAAGTTACCCCGTATAACTTAAGAATTTTTTTGTAGCTATATTTTTAAATAAGCCTTTCTCTTTTGAAAATATATGAAGAATTTTGAAAATTAAGAAGATTATTGTGAGACGTAGTACACATTTTTTATATACTCATTAGTATTGAAACAAAAACATATACTTAATTCATAGACAGAATTAATAATAAATATTGTGATCCAAATGATAAATATCGTCACCAAAAAATTTGAAAATTAAATTGGAGTAAATCATAGAAGCAGACTTTATTGGTGGGAGGAAACAATTAAGGAAGTGAGTATGCACTAATTCGTATATATATGTTTGCTCATATTCCGGCTGTTTTAGGGGTAGCAGATTTAAAATCTTGTACCGATTATTTTGGATTTGGGATAGCAAGTTCTACCCCTTGCAACTAGATAGCTCCGCCCCTGCGCATCACCCGGAACCATCGCCCACTACACTAACCACGCCTTCCAAGGCTTCCACCAACAATAAACCCTAATTGATAATAATTGATAAACAAGTGAACGAATTTCACTATCACTTCACTAATACGTAAACCCTATTAATTTTAACAAAACATATTAATAATTGATGAAGAATTATATTATACTTCACTAATTGGAGAATTATATCATTATCCAAGTTTTTAGAACAATAAGATTCGATTTTAGGGGAAAAAAAGAAAGAAAAAGTAACATGCTGTATAAGACTTATTTGTCTTTCTTTAGAAAAAGGGTATGATATGGAAAGTTAATGAAAAAATGTATGTGAAAGAGTAAAATTCGTATGTGAAAAAGTAATTCCGAAATAGAAATGGTAAATAAATGACCGAGACGGATAAGGTATCACTTTGTAATAGACGAGAGTGCAGAATCAAGAAGCTTGGACTTGATGCTCACATATTCTTTGACCGTCATGGACTCAATGCACGGGCCTTCACAACCCGAATAACCCACAAAAGGAGCGACAATGTAGTCCAATGGAGGCCCATAAAAGTAAGCCATTGACATCCTTTGTTTCTCATTATTCACCACAGCCCTATGAACCACACTTGGGAACCTTCCATAGTTCCATTAGAAATTATGTGCATTAGGTCCCCTATGTTCACAGATAGGGCACCCGGAACAGGGTTGACCGAGACCCAACTTGGTCCGTCCTTGTACACTTGAAGCCCACTTGTGTTGATTGTTTGGTGAAGAATGGTGAAGAGGAAGGTATCCGTGTGTTCGGCTAGGCTCATTGTACGGGTCGGGTTAAGACATGATGGATATAAGTTAAGTTGCAAGGCTGTGGAGATGTTATTCGGGTCCGGGTCAACTCAATTCATTTAAGATTTGGGTATGTTGAGTGACTTGAGAATGAAGCCCATTAGTTTGTCCGCTAGGCCCTTCAATTGTTCTTATATTCATCCATTACATCACTAAACACAAAATGGACAACAATCAAGAAGGAAAATGAGTTTGGTTTACCTCATGATAATAAGAGTCTCTCCGCTTCATTCACAATATCACATACAACTTTTTATTAATAAAAATAAAATATTTTACAAAGTATTAAAAATACTCCCTTTATCTGCTCAATATTTGAAACTTTTCTTTTTTTAATGTTTCCGACAATAACTTACACCTTTACTTTCTAGTAAATAAACTAACTCATGTGATCAGTTTTTTTTTTTGGTACAATAACTCATGTGATCAGTGGGGATACATTTCCTCATCATCTCATGTATCTTTTGATTTTTTTTAATAATTATAAATTCATTCATCTTTCCTTATCTTAACAATTGTATATAAAACAATTGTAAACTATTGACTAGGACGGAAGGAGGGAGTATATACGTATAATGGTACTGAAATTGTGAGTTGCTTATCGCCATTTTTTTTCACACCTTTTTTTTTATATAGGAAATAAGACAAGGTTTCATAAGCAAAGTCAAATTAGGTCCCTAGTTTTCCTGAGGCTTGACAATTTTGGAATCACAAAAAGTGAAACTTATTAGAACGTGTAATCGAATGAGTTGATATAATTCATGTTCAATAAGCAAGCCAATTTCACTACTATCACATAACACAAATTAAATACGATAAAATTTCAATAATGATTCAACACTTTTTGTAATAAAAAATAGCATCAACAAAATGCAATGAGATCAAGATGAAGAGTAATTAGGTATGTTCTCCTTGTTATTATACTAAAATCGTTTTTACTATCAGTTTTTCTTTAACTTAACAAAAAAAATGTTATAAAATGTGCACAGTTATAATAATTTATTCAGTAAGTGGATTGTACCTCTGAGGTACTAACACATACAATATAGTTTTTGAGCTTTACAATAAAGTTTTTGAGTATAGTATAACTTTAATATAAAGTTTTTTGAGTTTATTAATTTAATAATTAAGCTCAAAAAAATTACAATAACACTCAAAAACCATCATATATAAGATCTAAAATTTAATTTATTAACTTTAAAAAGCTCGAAAAAAATGCACAAAAACTCAAAATCATAATACTCTGAGATGTATAATCCTATTTCTCTAATTTATAATCTAATAATGATACAACCCTTAGCATTGTAAATAAGAGTTTAATGCATTTTCTTAATTAAAATTAAAGTTAGAATTTAAGACAAATTTACGCGTATATTGATGTCATTAATGCTTGATTTAAGCTTTTATTACCTTTTTTAGGCTTAAATACCACTTAGGGGTGTATATATCATTTTCCTAATTTATATACTGATAACAAAAAGTTCCGTTAATTTATAGTATGATCTTACTCATGTATTTGAGTATTTCAACAACATTTTAGTACTTTACTTTAAACACCGTTTTTTACAATATACGGAGCATAAAATTATTAACAAAAGAACCAATGTTTATACAATTATTCTTGCCTTGGTTTGGTTTTGAGTGTAAACATATTGTTTTATTTTCACGTACATTTCATTTTCTAGACAATGAAATTTCAGTCTTAATCATAAAAGAGAGATATTTTTATTAAGGGAATGATATTTTCAAAGGATACAGTTAATGGGACATAAAATAATTGAGAGTTGATGGGACATAAAATCTCTCTGAAAAAGTAAAGTATAATTTTTTCTTATTTACTACTCTACTTTCTAAAATATTATTCCCAAAAATTGCTAATTTTAAAGAATTTTGTAAAATTTTGTACAAAAACACATATTTCGTGGACAAGAAAAGTTTTTCGGCCAAAACCTGAGTCCTTTCATTTGAGGAATCATTTGGCAATTCATAGACTATACCACCATTGACAATATAGTTTATAAGCTTTATAATAAAATTTCGTGTGTTGTTTGAAAGATTATAATAAGCTTTAATGTAAAGTTTATGAGTAATTCCACACTAGACATTAAAAAAACTAAACTTAAAAAAAAAACCCAGAAAAGACATATAATCTCAATTAGTTTAAAATGTAAGTTGGTTGTACAATGTACAACTTTAGGTATAATCCTATTTGTACTCATTTGGTAATAGGTATGTTTTGATGAGTGTCTATGTAGAGAATTGGCCAAAAAAATGGAAAACGAAAATTCCTTTGAGTGAAAATGTGTTGCGGTAGACAATTTTGATTAGAATGTCTTAAAAGGAGTAATACTAAAAGAATATTATAAAAAAACACTTTCTCTCATTCTTTGGATTCTAGCATTTATTGAATATATGTGAGTACGAGTTTATTCAAGTATTGTGACATAATCAATAAAATAAGGAAATAGAGCACAAGACAAAACAAAGGATGAGTTGAGTTCATATGTCCCATTTTTATATCTCATCGTATGTTCTATTCCAAGAGCTACTTTGTGAAGGGATCGAAAAAAGAGCTTTACTGACTGCTCTCCCCCAACAAAGAGGCCCATTCTCGAATTTGAATCCGGTTATAAAAAATTGAGTTGGACTTGAACCTGCACCTCCGGTAAAAGAGCCCAGTGAAGAAAAGAAGAGTGGTTCATAAAAGCGGGCTTAGGCTTTCTTTTGCTAGAGAATATGTTGTTGTCTGCATAACCGATGCTAGAACCTTTCTTTCACGAGTGAACTCGGGCACGAGCCTGCCGTTTTCTTTCATCATAGGGTAGGGAACTGGGAAGCCGCAAGTACAAGTAAAGGGCTCTAAAATGCACATCTTATGTCCTATTACCTTTATCTTGGAGTTGGGAAAGATCATCATTCAAATGATGTGTTACAAGGAGAATTCTCGTAAAGGACATGAAACCAGCTATGACTTGGCGTTGGTGGTTATATACTCCTTACTAATGTTTGTACACATGTACGTCTTAGTTAAAATGACTTTTAGTTTATTAATTAATATAACAGGAACACTTTACTCTTGAATGGTGTACGTGTCAAATAGGCATACATGTACCTTACATACCTTCATTTTTATACTCCAACGACGTGCATGCGAATTTTATATCTCACCTTACATCTTTACACTCTATATGATATTTGTTGCAGTTAGTTGAATTTCCTTATCTCCATCAATTTATATGAATTAGTTGTGGTTCAAAGAGAAATGCTTTAAGTGTTTGAGTACTGTAGTTTAGATTGATAAGGTAACATTCAAATATACATCTATATTTACTTTTTAATCATTGCAAATAGTTTTTTTTTTAAATATTGATTCAGTTTTAAGAAAACAATTGACATCATGTATTCTTCGTATTAGATCTTTCGATCTAAATTAAACATAGGCAGACTAAATTCTAGGTTCGTGAAACACAAAATTGGACTATTTCTGTTATCCGAATTCAATCAAACAAGCAAATATATAACAATATGTGTTCCTTAAGAGCGATATTTCCATTTTAAGAATAAAATGGGTTAATAACACTCCGTTTGTGTAGATGGGACCTATTTTTTTGCTCAAATGCATTATTCTGTTTTTGTCTTTACGTGTGATACTTAATGTGAGTTTAGGTTAAGACGATTATGTTTGTCTTAATGAGAATTTGTGATTATATATTGAATCCCTCAAAGTCTAACACTAACACAATTGGAAAACAATAAATATTGTATAACATGTGGGAAATATCGGTATATTTCACCATGAAATTTAAGGATTATAACGAAATCATAATATATGAAATGCGAGTCATAAACGAAATGCATAAAATAAAACATAGAGATTAGAATCAACCTCCGGTCCTAGCAATATGGCCTAAGAACAAATATCGAGATCGATATTCTCCTAATCGTTGCACCCAAGATGCTCTAAGAAATGCCTTTTTCTTGTGCTAGAATGAATACCAAAATTCCTAATAATCTTTTGTGAGAAGTAATGATAAGAGATGTAGAGAGAAGAGTTTTATAAAAATCTAAACTCCTCTCCCTTTAACCGTCCAAAGCAAGTGGAGTAAGGAGAGGACTCTTTTTTCTCTACTTGTTTTTAGGTTGTTAGCCTTTTCATTTTAATGTACAAAAAGTGTATGTATTATTATTGTCATTTATGTTGTCACATATCAATAAGTCCATACAACATTTTGCAGTCGATTTATTAATACCGGTCTGACATCATTTATTATGACAATAACATATAATATATACGTCAACTATAAATATCGTATATTTATAATTTGCTAATTAAATATAACAGTTTATATTTAATTACGAATTAACATTTAATTCGTTTAAGCTTACATCATTTAATCATATTAAATAATTACATTATATACATCAATTAGATATAACAGTTTATATTCAATTACGAATTAACATTTAATTCGTCTCACCTAGTATTATTTAATCGTATTAAATAATCGTATCATCATTACATTGACTAACCTTTTAGTCATATACATCGACTAACCTTTTAGTCATATAAGGCATCAATATGATTATATTTTTCATATAATCATATCTCTCAAACACATCTTTTAGGTGTGACTTTTAGGGACCAGTTGATCACCGCCATTAAAATGACAATAACGTCAAACTTCTAGCAAGCCAACCGTTATCGATAAACGTTAATCAACTGATAAGAATACTAAGTATACCCTGTGAACATGTAAGAGATTTATACACGTTATCACACTAACTGTGGAGGACACTAGCTCCAACAAGCTCCCACTTGTCCTTACAAGTGTATGTGCGATAACCGATTCTCATATCCAAAATTTCTCCCACTCAATGTAAAACAATTTGCAAAGTCCGTATTCACAAAGGTCGTATTTTACAAGTGATCAATATCAAGAGTGGTTTTCCCGACTAGAGAGTAACCTAACTGATAAACGAATCATTATTCGAGCATGACCATGCATTTCAGTTACAACTCCTCGAGTGGCCCTGAGAAATAACAAAACCTGATAAAGGTTGGATATTTTCTTCAACTCGAATCCTACAGATACAAGCACAGTATGAAATAACCCAGTAAAAATCTGCTTAGCCTCCTGTTACGGTCGACCATGAGAAAGAAACCAAAGTCACCCAAAAACTGCCTTAATCTCAAGAGACAGTCGATAGTCAAAAGAATCGACTATAGGAACACTATGGACGTCCAATCCACGACCTGGCACCGAATGTTCTTACACATTTAGGACTCCATAACGTTGTCACGATATTCTACGAGTTATCTATAACTCGTATCTGTGATCGATCATTCAACTGTTTGACTTATGGCTCGTTGAACCCACCATCAATCAACTTCACAATATAATTGCCAGAGTTATCAGCTCATGTGGGCGATAACGGACCAAAAAAAATATAATGTAATTCAGTTCACTTT
Source organism: Heliosperma pusillum (assembly GCA_022085475.1). Classification (NCBI taxonomy): domain Eukaryota; kingdom Viridiplantae; phylum Streptophyta; class Magnoliopsida; order Caryophyllales; family Caryophyllaceae; genus Heliosperma; species Heliosperma pusillum. The sequence goes on from JAIUZE010019654.1 coordinate 24,638, forward strand.
GTGGCGTTCAATGTTGTCGTACAATCCACATGAAAAACAAAATATGAAACAATACGATGATGTTATGAATAGTATATGAAAAAGATACATTTATCTAATCCATATAAACAGCTACTACAACTCAGGAACACGTTTAATTCCCATGGAAATAATGTGCCCTTCATGCTTATCATATTTTAACGGTTTAGTGAGAGGGTCCGCGATGTTGTCATCCGAAGCAATCTTGTCTATCATTATCTCCTTTTGCTCCACGTAATCTCGGATCATGTGAGCCTTCCGAAGTACATGTCTAGACTTGTTGCTAGACTTAGGCTCCTTAGCTTGGAAGATGGCACCTCTATTATCACAATAGATGGTGATTGGGTCATTCGAACTAGGAACTACGGTTAGTCCTTGTAAAAACTGACGCATCCATATAGCTTCCTTTGCAGCTTCCGAAGCGGCATAGTACTCGGACTCAGTTGTAGAATATGCTATAACACTTTGTTTGGAACTTTTCCAACTGACCGCAGCGCCATTAAGAGTAAAGACGAATCCAGACTGAGATTTCGAGTCATCTCGATCCGTTTGGAAGCTAGCATCCGCGTAACCGATTGCGCATAGCTTAGTATCTCCTCCATAAGTCAATACCCAATCCTTAGTCCTTCGTAAGTACTTAAGGATGTTTTTAACAGCCATCCAGTGTGTTTCACCTGGATTGCCTTGGTACCGACTCGTCATACTCAATGCATATGCCACGTCTGGACGTGTGCATATCATGGCATACATGATCGATCCTATGGCTGATGCATAAGGAACACGACTCATGCGCTCGACCTCTTCCGATGTCTTGGGTGCCTGAGTTTTACTCAAATGCATCCCAGAAGTCATTGGAAGGTACCCCTTCTTGGAGTTGGTCATGCTGAACCTTTCAAGAATCTTATCTATATAAAACTCCTGACTGAGTGATAACATCCGTCGTGATCTATCTCTATAGATACAGATCCCCAATATGCGTTGTGCCTCACCCAGATCTTTCATCTGGAAATGGTTCTTTAACCATACTTTTACCGAAGATAAGAGAGGAATATCATTTCCAATCAAGAGTATGTCAACGACATACAATATCAAGAAGACAATCTTACTCCCACTCGACTTGACATACAAGCATGGTTACTCGACCGATCGAGTGAAACCATTCTCTTTTATCACCTGGTCGAAACGATGATTCCAACTCCGAGAAGCTTGCTTAAGTCCATAAATGGAACGCTTAAGCCTGCACACTTTCTTAGGATTTTTAGGATTAATGAAAGCTTTGGGCTGTACCATGTACAATTCCTCCTCCAAATAATCGTTTAGGAAGGCGGTTTTCAGATCCATATGCCAAATTTCATAGTCATGAAAAGCGGCAATAACTAAGATTATCCGAATGGAACGCAACATAACTATGGGTGCAAAAATTTCATCATAATGCAATCCTTGCACTTGTGTGAAACCTTTTGCCACTAGTCGTGCCTTATAGGTGTCTGGTTGTCCTTCTACAGAATGCTTTATCTTATAAAGCCATTTGCACTGAAGAGGTCGTACCTTATCAGACAAATCAACAAGATCCCATACGTCATTCTCATACATGGAGTCCATCTCGGATTGCATGGCTTCAAGCCATAGCTTAGAGTCGGAACAGGTCATGGCACCTTTATAGGTAGCGGGTTCGTTACTCTCTAGGAGCAAAATGTCATCTCTATCATTCTCCTCGACCATACCAATGTATCTGTCTGGAGGAATGGAGACTCTACCCGACCTCCTAGGTTCCTGAGGAATATTAACCGTAGCAGAAGTTGAAGGAACATCTTCCTCCATCGGTTGCTCGGTTGTTGGTTCTTGAATCTCCGACAGATCGAAGGTTCTATTACTTGACTTGTTCTCGAGAAACTCTTTCTCTAAGAACTTCGCACTAGCCGCAACAAAAACTCGATGTTCGGTAGGCGAATAGAAGTAATGACCAAACATTCCCTTTTGGATAACCAATAAAGTATGTCTTGACCGATCGTGGGCCGAGCTTATCCTCGTGTCTCCACTTGACATAAGCCTCGCAGCCCCAAACCCGAATAAAGGACAAGTTAGGGACCGTTCCCTTCCATATCTCATATGGAGTCTTGTCTACAGCTTTAGACGGACTTCGATTAAGTATAAGAGCAGCTGACAAAAGAGCAAAACCCCATAGTGAATCAGGTACTACCGTGTGACTCATCATGGATCGAACCATATCAAGTAATGTTCGATTTCTCCGTTCGGACACACCATTTAATTGAGGTGTTCCAGGTGGAGTTAACTGTAATACTATGCCACAGTTTTTAAGGTGTTGATCAAACTCATTTGAAAGATATTCGCCACCACGATCTGATCGAAGTGCTTTAATCTTTCTTCCAGTTGGTTCTCAACCTTATTCTGGAATTCCTTGAACTTTTCAAAGGACTCACTTTTATGCTTCATTAAGTAGACATATCCGTATCTACTCAAATCATCCGTGAAAGTGATAAAATATCTATAGCCGTCTCTTGCGTTGATTGACATAGGTCCACATACATCAGTATGTATGAGTCCTAATAGGTCATTAGCACGCATTCCAACACCTTTGAAGGAAATTCGAGTCATTTTGCCGATAAGACATGATTCACACGTGCCAAATGATTCGTAATCAAATGGGGAGATAGTCCCATCCTCAATGAGCTTCTTTACACGTTTTTCATTTATGTGTCCCATACGACAGTGCCATAGATAATTTTGATATTTGTCACCAACCTTTACTTTCTTATTATTCACATGTAATATGCATGTGGTTTGATCTAAGATATAAATGCCATTCATGGAAACTGCTTTGCCATAAACCATTTCATTCAAAGAGAAAATACAGCTATTGTCTTTAATTGAAAATGAAAAACCGTCTTTATCAAGCACGGAAACAGAAATAATGTTCTTAGATAAACTGGGTACATAGTAACAGTTATATAAATACAACTCAAATCCACTCGGGAGTTGGATTACATATGTTCCCATTGAGACTGCAGCAACTCTTGCTCCATTCCCGACTCGCAGGTCCACATCACCCTTTTCGAGAGGTGTGATGTTTTTTAGGCCCTGCAAATGATTACACAGATGAGAACCACAACCTGTATCAAGTACCCAAGTTCCGAAACTTGCATGGTTAATCTCAATCATATGAATATAAGATGACATACCAACAGGAGTGACGCGGCCTGCTTTTATGTCCTCATGGTACACGGGACAAGTTCCTCCTCCAATGCCCAGTCTTGTGGCAATGGTGGCACTCAATGTCACTGTCCTTGCTCTTTGCCTTGCCTTGTGAGCTACTAGTCTCACCAGGCCCACTCTTACCCTTTCCTGACTTCTTAAACTTTGGCTTCCCTACAGTTAGGTCGCCGTGAGCCTTGCCCTTACCTTTGTTCTTGTTGGAAATCATGAGAACATCTTACTTCATGCTCCCACTCAATTTCAGATCCTTCTCGGTCTGTACGAGAAGTGAGTGTAGCTCATGAGGACTTTTCCTCATGTCATTCATGTAGTAATTTGCCCTGAAAAGGGCAAAACCATCATGAAGTGAATGAAGCATACAGTCAATGACTATGCTCTCACTGATTTTGAAATCAAGTGCCTCCAGTTTCTCGACATTCTCAATCATATCAAGAATGTGTGGGCTAACCGGTTGGCCCTTCTGGAGTTTCGCCTCAAAGAAGCGACATGTATGCTTATAAGTAACGATTCTCGGTGCTTTTGAGAATTCGTTAGTGAGCGTGGTGAAAATCTTATTTGCACCTTAGGCAATGAAGCGTCTTTGCAAATTGGTTTCCATTGCAAAGATGAGTACGTTCTTTATCGCACCCGATTCCATAACGAAGTCACTATAAGCAAGTGACTCGTTAGCTCTCGCATTGGGGCCTGAGTCGTTTGGCGGTATTGGCTCAGTCAAGTACTTGAGCTTGCCGTCAGCAATGGCTGCATTCCTTAATGCCGCCTCCGATTCCGAAACGTTGGACCCGTCATTCTTCAGTCGCGTGGACTGATTCATGTGGTCCATGAAAGTTTTAAGCCAGGACTCGTGTGCGAGTGTGGGACTTGACATAGGGACATCATTATGGCCAGCCATTTGTTATAGCAGTATTATCAATATAAGACGAATTGTACACTGCGAAAAAGAAGAAAAACATAATAAGCATACTCATCGATATGAATTAAGTCTAGTGCAAAACTTGTTTAATGCGAAGACTCAAGCATTTATACAATTGACCTCCCTAAAGAATTATATAAATGATCACAAGACTCAATTATCTGTAAATTGAGCCAACTTCTTGGCTAATTCTACCTTTAGAATTCTTGGTCGATAAATTTCTATCTTTAGTCCATCATAATCACGAGAAACTCTTCGGATTATAATGTTGAGGTAAAATAAGTCAACACATACTACTTACCCAACGTAGAAGGGGTCATATGGAGAGTAAGGTCTTATATGCCTACCGACGAAGAAGGGATTCATAGTAGTTTGGCCTATAAAGACTAGTCTCAATTTTAGGTTTTAGAGGAAGATCCCATCAACTTGATTTTAATTCATTTTAAGTGAACGAATATCTAGCATGCGAGAATGAATAAACTAAGATGATGGCTTAAAATTCGTATGACATCTTTATGTCCATGATAACTAATATCCAAACTATATGAGTCAATTTTCATGCATTTTTAGTAGGTGGTTTGGTTTAGGCGGAATATGATGCAATAATTATCATGTGAAGAAATGCAACAAGAACGAAAAATATGTAAAATTACAAAGTCCTAGTGTGGCCTATCTACCAAAATGAACAAAATACAACTTTGGAATCCATCCTAAATTGGACCCGAAAAGCTTGTCTTGATGTTCCATCTTGGTCAATGTAGCGGGAGTGAGCAATCCGATCCCCATCTTTAGTCTTCTCAAATTACATTTAATAAATTACAAAATATAAACCTATTTACATTCTAATTTAAAAACATAATTTCAAAGAAAACAAAAGGAGATTCGAGATCTCAAAATTACATCAAGATCATGTTTCCATCATTACGAAAACATAATCAACTAAGGCCACACTAGGTAATACAAATTACAACCAATTACAAAAATACGTAAATAAACCATTCAACAAATCATTCAACAAAATAAAATGCATCAACAATAAATTAGTCATTCAAGACATAATTCCTTAATTATGTAGAGTAATTTATCCAAACCACCTATTTTAAAATGATCAAAATTATGTGACAATTCCTAAATTACTCACAATAATTTCAATCAAACATAATCCAATTTTAATTCATATTATCGTATAATATGAATTAATCCAACATTATTTTAAACCATTTTAAAATAATTGGGTATCCAATAATTGTGAACTTTTTCACAACAACAATCATACATTATCAATATAATACATAAAAATATTCGGCCAAATAAAAAAAAACAAAAAAAAAACCGAATCAATTTTTTTTTTTTTTTTTTTTTATAAAACAGCCACGGTATAATTTTTTTATTTTTTATTAAATAATACATACAAATTAAACATTTTAATTTGATGTTTCTAATATTACAAGATCAGTACAATTATCAACATTCAATCATTATTAAACATTGATACAAACTAGATAATTCAATTTAACATTTTCAAATGAATATCTAAATAATGATTAAATCGATTATCTTAATATTTGACTAATCATAATTGATTTGAACATCATTAAAATTAATGAATCATGATGCAAAACAACAATTTAACATCATGTATGCCGAAAATATATAGCAAAAACAAATGTTCATAAACATTCAAAGCAATTTCCATTTACATTTTAATTTAATCCTTATTAAATTAAAACATATACAAATTTATCATATTGTCATCTTAACATTTTAAAACAACAATATCAATAAATCAAAATGAAAACAACAATAAAAAAAAAAAAAAAAACACGGCTGAAAAAAAAAATTTGAGCCAAAAAATTTCAGAAAAATTTTAATTTCATATTTCATCATTTATGAAAAATCATATAAAATAATTTCGTAGCCAAAGCTCTGATACCACTTGTGGGAAATATCGGTATATTTCATCATGAAATTTAAGGATTATAATGAAATCATAATATATGAAATGCGAGTCATAAACGAAATATATAATATAAAACATAGAGATTAGAGTCAACCTCCGGTCCTAGCAATATGGCCTAAGAACAAATATCGAGATCGATATTCTCCTAATCGTTGCACCCAAGATGCTCTGAGAAATACCTTTTTCTTGTGCTAGAATGAATACCAAAATTCCTAATAATCTTTTATGAGAAGTAATGATAAGAGATGTAGAGAGAAGAGTTTTATAAAAATCTAAACTCCTCTCCCTTTAACCGTCCAAAACAAGTGGAGTAAGGAGAGGACTCTTTTTTCTCTACTTGTTTTTAGGTTGTTAGCCTTTTAATTTTAATGTATAAAATGTGTATGTATTATTATTGTCATTTATGTTGTCACATATCAATAAGTCCATACAACATTTTGCAGTCGATTTATTAATACCGGTCTGACATCATTTATTATGACAATAACATATAATATGTACGTCAACTATAAATATCGTATATTTATAATTTGGTAATTAAATATAACAGTTTATATTTAATTACGAATTAACATTTAATTCGTTTAAGCTTACATCATTTAATCGTATTAAATAATTACATTATATACATCAATTAGATATAACAGTTTATATTTAATTACGAATTAACATTTAATTCTTCTCAGCTAGTATTATTTAATCATATTAAATAATGGTATCATCATTACATTGACTAACCTTTTAGTCATATACATCGACGAACCTTTTAGTCATATAAGGCATCAATATGATTATATTTTTCATATAATCATATATCTCAAACACATCCTTTAGGTGTGACTTTAAGGGACCAGTTGATCACCGCCATTAAAATGACAATAACGTCAAACTTCTAGCAAGCTAACCATTATCGATAAACGTTAATCAACTGATAAGAATACTAAGTATACCCTGTGAACCTGTAAGAGATTTATACACGTTATCACACTAACTGTGGAGGACACTAGCTCCAACATAACAAATATATGCAAGCATATGTTAGAAATATAGTATAAAGGGGCGGTCTTATCTGATTTGCAATGTATACGAGTCGTGGCGTGAACGAAATCACTTTCCTAAAGTTGATAGAGCCCCGCACAGGTACAAACGGCTTCTTGGAAATTCAACCTGCAGGATTACACGACTTCCGCGCCTCCGATGTACTCCGGACTTGCAGATTGAGAACCACCCAAATACTGTACAAGGAAGAAAAAACTGGAACGGAAGTAG
>JAIUZE010019655.1:0-37463 GCA_022085475.1 Heliosperma pusillum
TAACCCTTCACCGTTACCTTTACGCGTCTTTAAACGGTTACTAAGCTTTCCTAGTCTCCACCTACAACCAATTAGATAATAAAAGCGGAATATCATCCACCTTGAGAAAGACGGATAATTTAAAAAGCGAGAAAAACGGTAATTTTATTACCAATATGGATAGAGGAAGGTACGGGAGGAAGAATAAGATAAACTTACGTAAATTCTATCAAGTAACGAAGAAGTTACGACGAATCAAAGATCGTAAAAAGCTACGGAGGCAAGAATTGGGTTTTCTTAAAGAGGAAGGAAGTTGTGTTTGTTTTTGGAGTAATGAATTAGGTTAAGGAAATATGAGTATAAATAAGGAAAAGTCAACCAAAAAGTCAAACTCGCCTTAAGACGGCTTTTTCATGGAATCTCGCAGAAATTCCAAATACGAACTCGGAAATTCTAAATTCGACTCGAAACATAAAAAGCTAATTTAAAACTTAAAATTGCTGAAAAGTATCCGTAAAATATTTCTACTAGAAAAATAGGGTACATTTCAAAATTGCTGAAAAGTATCCGTAAAATATTTCTACTAGAAAAATAGGGTACATTTCCGGGTGTTACATCTACAATCCATTTGGATATAACAAAGCACAAAGCAAGTTTTAGAAACTCAAACGATAAATGTGATTATCATATATGAACAATCAACACAATGTTATTCCTTCATATCATATAATCTAAAGTTTATTTCGTCTATGACAATTCACGACGATCTTATTAAATGCAATAAAGGCTTGGGTAGTGAATATACCATATATTCATTTATTCCAACCTTGTGAATTGCTTTTTCCTTCCATCCAACGTTATTCCTAATAACATGAATTCATCTACGTACATTTCTAGATCTCTATCTAGCGTTGAGCTCTTTAACTTGAAAGATACTCCCACTTGTTATCATGATAACTGATAGGTATTTAGGTGAAAGGATATACTATTAGTTCCTTTTAAACCACCTTATCCGCATCATAATGTACTAGGTCTCTATTTGTAGAATTTATAAGGATTGACTCTTCAATCATTCTTTTAGTTATTCGCTTCTTGTATAACAAAAATACGCCTAGGATTTCGATAAATCCTTATAAGTTTGGAAATTTGGGTTTGTGTAACCTTTTCCACATTGTCAAATTTTCTCTACCAAACACAAGAATGTATCCCTAGTTCTCCTCGAGAACTCTACGGATGTTCTTGTAGGCTATCCAATGACTCTCACATAGATTGATTTGCTTTTGGCTTGTCATGCTCACAGCATACAATTTATATAGGTACGTGTATGTAATGGCATACATGATTGGTCTCATGTGATCAACAATTCTTAGGTTTAGTGGATGACTATGACCCTTTCATAGTGATCCCACTTTTATCCACATAAACAACCTATTTAACTTGTTGAAGAAATTAAGGATCTTATCGATATAAGATACCTTTTAAATGCCAAGCTAAAATCTTCTATTCCACAATAGACTTTGATTTTAGTATACATGTTGCCCTCTTTCATCCAACATTAAAATCCAACTGAACTTCATGTCTTTACATGATAACTTAAACTCCCACTTAACTTCATGTCCATACATGACTTTAACTCCCACTGAATTTCATGTCTTTACATGACTTTAACTCCCATTGAATTTCATGTCTATACATGACTTTTCGACAATTCGAGTGAAACTCTTCTTATATCTTATAATAGAAAAGATCATCATAACCTCTAGGTAGATACCTTAGGCTTGTGTCATGTACACATCCTTTTCCAAATCCCTATTTGGACATGTGGTTCTCATTGTGTATCTTGTACACACCTACAATGAGGTATTTCACTGATGATTCGGATCTAAGCATAGTTACGCATTAACTTGGCTTTTGAAGACATCTACATGTCTATCCATGCAACTACAATTGGACAACTCCAAATAAAACATTTTCTTTGCATAGATTCCATCTAGTTTCATAAGTCTCTTATATTAGAAAATCAAATTTTAAAATTTCTAGGTGCTTCCACTTCATATATCATAATCTTATTATTTCAAGAACATTTTCTTTTGTTTTCGTCACTAGTCTAAGGATTCACCTAAGACCGCTTTCTTTTGGTCTCCTCACTAGTCTTGAGTCTAACTTAAGAACATATTCTTTTGGTTTCCTCACTAGTTCCTAACTAGTTTTTCGTTGTGGCTTATTTTCTCCCACTCTATCTTTAGAAAAAAATACAACTATTTTCTTTAAAGATAGCCTTATGAGCCACAAACAATTTTGTACTCATACTTGTTAGGGAGGTAAAAGTATTACAACATGACCTTAAGTGATCTACTAAAGACCCTTTTGTAAAGACATCGAATCTTAGCTTCAACATAGACTAGTTCTATAAGAGCTAAAGAGGTGAACTCATATTCATGTCATTTACTTTCTTTATAAGTGGTATGGCCAATTGGTTTGGTAGATTCCCTATTTTGAGTTCAATAACTCAATTTTGACTTAGCAATTGATTTTTCAAAGTGAGAATCGAATTCTTAGTCTTTTATTATAATGATCCCATCATCATAATATTTATATGATCAATTTGAGTCGATATAATTTATGTTATTAGTTCAAGTTGAGTATAATGACAAGTTTTAGAATGATAAAGTTTCATAAACCGAGTGACTTGGGTTGAAAACCAAGTCACTAATATCCAATTACAACCAAAAGTTAATAAAAGAAAATAAACAAATTTACATTGTCAAACAAGGAAATAAAGAGTTTCTAAAACAACGTCACAAAATACAACCCAAATAAGGAAGACAAAACAAAATGAGTCCAAGCTTCCTTATGTCTTCATCCATGGGTGGCTACTTTAGCTTCCCTTGAATAATCTCTTTAGGCTTGCTTGTCCTTGCCCTTGTCCTTGCTTGGGTGCCCTAATTACAATTAAAAAGGGTAAGAATCACAACTTGTATCTATATACCAAAGTTGAGATCATAACATAAAAGATAGGGATGAAAATTTACCAACGGAAACAATTTTCCCGGCTTTGATATCTCCTAGATACTTGGGGCAATTCCTCTTCCAATGCCCTACGCCATTACAATAATGGCACTTGTCCTCGGTTGAGGCACCTTTCTTAGGTTTGGGTGAGCTATTCTCAATAGCTTTTCCCTTGCCTTTGTAGGTGGAGGGCTTCTTCCCTTTGCTTTCACTCTTTTTGAACTTCCCCTTACTCTTGTTATTGATGTGAAGTACATCCTTGGTGGTGCTAACATTTAGCCCCATGTCTCTCTCCGCTTGCACAAGCATTTTGTGCAACTTGTGGAGAGAGGTTTGCATATTTTGCATATTGTAGTTTACCCTAAACATCACATATGCCTTTATTCTCCCCAAGGAATGTAGTACACGGTCAATTACGAGTTGTTCGGGAATGTCAACCCCTTGCACTTTAAGAATCTCGACATGCTCAATCAATTTGAGTACATAAGGGCTAACCTTTTGGCCCTCTTTAAGATTCATGGCGAAAAACGCGGATGCCGTTTCATATTGAGCGATTCTAGGAGCTTGTGAAAACATGGTCACAGGCTTGGCATAGATCTCATTGGCCGTGCTCATCTTTATGGCACTCCTTTGGAGATCGGCCTCCATAGAAAAGATCAAAACATTTTTGATCGCGGCGGCTTCCTTTTGGTAAGCCTCATAGGCTCGCCTTGCGGCGGCGGTTGACCTTTCGTTAGGTGTTTCGGGAGAGGCTTCGGTAAGGTAACGAAGCTTGTCGTCACCTTCCGCGGCCAAGGGGAGTTGCGCATTCCAATCGGCAAAATTAGCGCCATTCTTTTCTAACTTGCATCGATCCATAAAGGATCGAAGCCATGAGACATTTGTGAGAGTTGGAGCATTGGTGTTGGATGAACTAGCCATTGCGATTGTACAAAGTTAACTACAAAATTAAGACATAAAGGAAATGTTAACATTTATTGTTTTAAATACTTGTAAACATTTTAAATCAAGTTTTAACATTTAAATAGTGACCTCTACCCAACTATTATAAATGATTGCGAGATCCAAATTCATATCAACTTGGGCACGGTAAGCCGATTCATCCCTTATTAACACAATTCGGTGGATTAACTCTTTAATCGATTCTACATTAGAACTCTCGGTCGATAATATTACTTTAATATTTATCTTAAGCCCGGAACACATGCGGCTACGGTCGCGAATACTTCCGTTGAGCTCAATCCAAATTTCGAAATAATAACATTTATTACCCCACTTACCCAACGTAACAAGTTTAGCACCCCGGTGAGCCAAGCCTACTTCCTTGCGAAATTGGGATTCATGGGTTCTACATTTGGTAAGGCTTGATCTCAATTATTTATTATGAGAGGTCATGTCAATTTATTATCTATCTCGTTTAAGTGAACTAAATCGATGAATTAACGATAATTTTAATTGACACGGTCGAATACTCGATGAATATGCATGTCATGTTATGGCGATTTGGCAATGCATGCAAACATATTAAATAAAATGCAAGCATAAAAATAAAACTCCTAGTATGGCCTTTCCTAGAATAGAAAATCATATAATCTATTACAAGTTCGGAAACCAACTCCTTTGGTCCCTTGAACTTCATAAGCACGCCTCCCAAGGTCACCGTCTCTCTCTCGGAACTCCTTTCCGAATGGCACCGTCTTTGGGAAACTCCGGTTTTACAATTAGTTACAAAATATATAATAAAATTACAATAATTTCCTATTATACATTTGTAAAATAAAATAATACAATAAAAGTGATTCGAGATCACATTAAATTACAACCGAATCAATATTCCCTTACATTTCGGGCAATATCGATTAAAACTAAGGCCATACAAGGAAAAAATTACATAATTCCAAATTACATAAACCAAAATATGACATTCATAAATTGAAAATATGACATTCATAAATAAAATGCAGCATTATAATATGTATAAAACATGCTCATGTTAAATGCCAAATCGCTCTAATTAACGGTTTATATCAAATATAACCCGGTTTTATGGAAATGCTTGATAATAACACTTTAAAATCACAAAACAATACTTAAATCATATTTAATTCCACGTTAATTATCCCAACTCATTTAGGCCTCAAAAATTAGTCATCACTCAATTTTGACAATAATTCAACTTGTTGTTGTATAATTGCTCATAAATAGACTTTAAAATCATATTTTAATCAAATAAATCCAAATTTAATTACAATAATTTCAAAATTTGAATTTTAAATTTTTGTACATTCTGGAACATTTCCATGACACTCATAATGTCAAAAAATCATGGTTTAAAATTTGAATCGGTTTTTGAGAAAAATGGTTGCGCTTTATCGGTTTTATCAAATAAAATACATAAAGCATGCAAACATTAATCATATTAAATTTTTAACTTAAGATATGAAATGTGGGACATTTATGCAACCAGGAACAATTTTCTCTTGACATGAAATTTAATTTAGCTATATTTGCTAAAGTAGTCACTATTTATGTCATTTTTACATTAAAAATTCATAAATCATGCTAGACAAATCACATCAGTCTGACATTTTCCAGTCTGACAGGAAACCATGCATGTGACAACATACTACAATTTCATGGTCAGATTCAAAGCGGAAGTATTTTTAACCATTTGACCATTCTTTATTTCATTTTATCATATAAAAGTCATAAATCACACGAAACAAATCCACTTCACACGAACTTTTACATTCAGTAAATAAAATGCATGTGTGATATTGTGTAAAAATTTCAAGGTCAGAATGTAATTCTAACTATTTTTAGCATTTTAAACATCATTTTACTCATTAAAATGTAATAAAAACTCTAAAAATCATATTTGAGCACTATAAATTTCCATAAATAATCAAAATGACCTAAAAACATATTAGGACCATAATATATTGACATGCAAATAACTTTGTGATTTTTTCTTATAAAACCCAAATTACTAGTTTTCTTTAAGTTACCATAACTCGAAAAAACTAAAAATCGATTTATGCATGCAACAACCTTGGCTCTTGATACCGCTTGTAGGTCTCTGAAACTAGATATTAGACACTTCTAATATCATTTTACAATTAGTTTACTCTTAAACTAAATAAATCTTATGCATGCATAACAAAAGAATTAGAAGAAACAATTTCCTTACATTGATTATAAAAATATGGGCACAATATTTGAACTCCTTTCAAATATTGTTCTTGAGCTAGTAATATGAGGATGATCTTCCATGTTTCAAAGTATAAACTCTCCAATTAGTAGCACCCAAGACAACCCCTTAATCTCTACTATATTACTACACTAGTATATATAAAGTAGAAGCCCTTAAAATAAATCTAATGACCTCTTATTACTACACTAGTAATGTTATTAGAAATATGAACTAAGAATTTTAGTGAAAACTTCTTAAGTTTTTAGAGTAAGAAAGGATTTGGAGAGATGTAGAGATTTCATACAAAATGAAATAAGATGATGTGAGTAATATAAGAGGAAACTTGTCCTCTTTGTCTTGATCACATGGACCGGCCATACCCACACCACATGGGTGGGTGTTGTCCCTTTCATTTTGTTCTTAACAATGCATAAGGTTGACTGTTGGTAATAGTCTAGTGTATGATTGTGTCTAATTCTCAATTAGAATAATATACAAAAACTAATCACCCTAAAATACACTACAAAACCGGTGCACCCCACTTAAAATGGGTGTCCATTTTATTTTGCAATTTGTCATTTGTCACAAATGTGACATGTGACATGTAACATGTAATCTTTGCTTATAAATGTGCATTTAACCAATTTAAATGCAATTTCATAACAAATAAATTAGACTTAACATTTTAAGTCACATTTTATAATTACATGTAAATAAAATGGGTCCTCTCATATTTGGTTAAAATAATCTACAACAATTTGTAATTATAATTAACCAAATTAACTTATCTCAAATGTTTCATAAACATACTGCATTCTTAGTAATATAACAATTAAATTACTAAAATGAATCTTATTTAATCATATTACAATAAGATATATTTCTCACTTACAATTTAAACTTGGTTCAATTTAAGGGATTAATTAATCTGTATCACTATACAATTAATTAATGTACATGATTAGGGGATTGTCCTTTAGGTGTGACCTCAAGGGATCAACTGATCACCACCGTCATATGACAGTAACGTCAAACTCAATTGAGCCAATCATTACCAATTTATGTTGACCAGTTGACTATAATATTCATCATCCCTTTGTATTCTTATTATTGAGATTTAATTATGTGATCGCACTATTGTTGAGGACATTTACTCCAACAGGTATCTCTTCTCCGGTCAGGTCCTTTTCTAGCTCACTGATCTCGAAATTTTCATTCTCGGAGATATCCTCCAACAACAAGATTGCCTCTAAAGGATCCTCGATTATTGATGGATACAGAGATTCATCAATAATGGAGTCGACAATATCAATTAAACAGCAAGACTCTTCTAGCATGGGGCTTTTTATTGCATTGTTCAAGTTATAGGTGACTTTATCATCACCTACTTCTAGTGTCAGTTTTCCATTCTTAACATCGATTACTGCTCCGGCAGTGTGTAAAAATGGCCTTCCTAAAATAATAGGGATTTGAAAATCTTCAGCCATATCTAGCATGATGAAATCGACGGGAATGAAAAACTTTCCTACTTTGACAGGCACATCTTCTAAAACACCCATAGGTTGTTTTAAAGAACGGTCTGCCATTTGCAGAGTGATACTGGTGCATTTGAGAATTCCCATTTTCAACTTTTCACATATGAAATAGGGCATGACGCTTACACTGGCACCTAGATCGCATAGAGCTTTATCGATTGTGTAGGTGCCTATAGTGCAAGGTATAGAGAAACTACCGGGATCGTTTAACTTAGGAGGGGACTTATTTTGCAACAAAGCACTGCACTCAGCTGTGAATGCTATGATTTCAACATCATCTAAAGTTTTCTTCTTAGTTAAGATATCCTTCATGAATTTTGTGTAAGAAGGGATTTGAGTGATTAACTCAGTGAAGGGAACCGTTACCTGAAGGTTTTTGACCACTTCCATGAATTTGCTAAACTGGGTTTCCTTATGATTTCTCCTCAAGCATTAGGGAAATGGAACTTGGATTTTGATGGGTTCCTTCACAGGTTCATCCTTCTTTTCTTTGTTTTCCGCTTCCTTGGCGGTGGATGGTTGGGAATCTTTTTGGCTCTCTACTTGTGTTGGCTCAACTATTGCTTCCTTGGGTTGCTGAGGTTCCTTATAAGTGGTACCACTCCTAAGGGTGATAGCATTAGCGGTGTCCCTCGGTTGCTCACCATGAGGTGGGAGTTGGCCTTGTTTCCTTTGGGTATTAGAGGCAGTCAATTGTGCCATTTGAGTTTCAAGCATCTAGATGGCAGCATTTTGAGCTTGATCACTCTTTTGAAGTTGAGCAAACATTGAATCTTGTTTTTGAACAACTTGGAGAAGCATGGATTAAATTTTGCTCAGGCTTGAGTCATTGGGTTGGCTTTGATTTTGGGGTGGTTGGTGTTGAGGTTGGTGTTGAGGTTGGTGGTTGTGTTGGTAAGGTTGATTGAAGTTAGGTTGAAATGAAGGTCTCTGGCTTTGAAAACCAGGTGGATTATAGGGCTTCTGTTGATGTGGTATGAATGGTTGTTGAATCTGATGGTGGGGATTCTGAATGTTGGTGCTTTTGTAGGACAAAAGAGGATGGTTCTTTGTGTTCTCATTATAGAAGTTTGAGAAAGCATTGCCCTGCCTGTATGCTTGGTAGGCATTGACTTGCTCTAGAGAACTCTTACATTCTTGAAAACTGTGTCCTCCAACCCCACATGTCTCACATACCACTACGTGGTTAGTGACGTTAACATGTTGCTTTGATTGGGAAGAGCTTCCTACTTGTTGCTGCAGAAGGGCTAATTGGGCTTCTAAGAGTGCTACTTTGCTTGAATCTTCCTGCTTAGTCTTGAGTGGCATAGCACGTGAGTTGCTATACTGAGAGTCGTGAATGGCCATTGGCACGATAGTTGCACTAGCTATTTCTACATCGACCTGATCGAAATGACCATTGTTAGCGGAGTCGAGGATACGACGCGATTCGCCACAACAACCGTTGTAGAAGGTGATAGCTAAGAACCATGAATCAAGGCCATGATGAGGGCATTCTCTTTGTAATTCTTTGTACCTTTCCCATGCTTCATAAAGGGTTTCATCGCCTCTCTAACGGAATCCAGTGATTTAACTCTGTAAGAGTGCGGTTCGTTCTGGTGGGAAGTAATTTTGATAGAAAGCAAGAGCTAGACTATCCTAGTCGGCTATTCCTAAGGCAACTCGGTCAAGGCTATTGATCCAAAGTTTAGCCTTTCCTGTTAAAGAGAAGGGAAAGAGCATTTCCCTAATCTGCTCTTGGGATACTCCAGTTTGTCTAATTGTGGAGCAATAGTCACAGAATTTTTGAATATGAAGGTTGGGATCTTCTGTGGCATTGCCACCAAATTGACTTCTTTCTATTAAACTGATGAAGGCAGGTTTGATTTCAAAGTTTCGGGCTGTGATTTGGGGTGTAGCAATACCCCTTGGAAGTGTATCTGCAGTTGGTTTGGAATGGTCTGAAAGTCGAACCATTTTCTTTTGTGAAGAAGAAGATGGAGTGTTGTTTGAAAGTTGATTGGTTTTTGAGAATGGAGATGAGAATGGATCTTCTTCTCCATCAAGATT
This sequence comes from Heliosperma pusillum, assembly GCA_022085475.1. NCBI lineage: Eukaryota > Viridiplantae > Streptophyta > Magnoliopsida > Caryophyllales > Caryophyllaceae > Heliosperma > Heliosperma pusillum. Next base: position 9,766 of record JAIUZE010019655.1, read on the forward strand.
AGATAAAATATCCGAGTAATTCTTACGAATACGGTCTAAACTTGAAGTATCAGAAGCTTTTGAGATTTCGTTGAATAGCTTTTGTCTCCTACGCAGAGTCCTTTCTAGATCGGGGTCTAAAGAGATAGGGGTCCCTAGTCTAGAAGATATGGGCATAAGATTGAAAAGCTAAGATGAAAAATCAACAGAGGTCTGAAGGAATTTGGGTTCCTAAAGACTAGATAACAATAATTGCAATAAAAATCACAAGAAAAAGGAAAACTAAACCGTGCTCCCCGGCAACGGCGCCAAAATTTGATCGGGCCTGTCGCAATCCCTGGTCAAAGATAATTACCCAGACTAGGCTAATAACAAATTAATGTAAGTAGGGAAGTAGGGGTCAATCCTCAGGGAGATGGTGTTTCCTATAGGATGTGAAATGTCTTGCAATTGGGTCTTATCTAACGAGTATCTGGGTTTTGGGGTTTTGATTTCTAAACTAATAAAAAGCATAAATGAAAACAAAATAAAAACGAAAACAATAAAGCAGGTGATGAATTAACAATGATAAAAAGAATCTAGGGAAGTAGGTTCACACATGTAGATTAACATATTGATGAAATTGGATTTAGAACATGCAAATAATTCATTGTGAGTTCGTAAGAATGATGTGTTCATTACAATCATAGATCAGATGGTCTAACAGGCTTTTAGGCAATTTACTAGGTCTAATCTACCATGTCATGCTTTGTCTATTCAATTCACGTATTTCTACTTTGGAAAAGAATTCCATTTTAGTCAATGATTTTGATCAGGAATCGTTAACTATCGTTAAGTCCAAACATGCATAGACACAATGTTTTAAAGGCACAATTTCTTTTATCCAATTATCATCTTTTAATCAACCTACATGGCTACCCTACACCCTAGAAAAACGACTACTCACTCATGGTGATGTTTAGATCTAAGATGATGTTAATAATAAAAACTAGGATAGACATGTTTATTTGGTTTTGGTAATATTTTAAGACTCTTTAATTGGCGATAATAACGGCGCTAAATTGACTTTCTAGGGAAAGGAAATGATTACAACAATATTGAAATTGAATCTAAAACAACATGTAAAGAAAATAGCAATCAAATAAGAAACAATCAGACTTTAAACAAAAGATAAAATAGGAATACCTAGATGACGATCAACAACGACAACGATGAAATATAAACAACCACAATAGAAATTCCTTGCATAGAATAGTCGATCCACGAATTACAATACTTGAACCACATAAAGTAGATTACAAAGATGGAAATTTTATTGATCTAGGCTAAGGATTTGATGTAGAAAAGACAGAAATAAGCTAAGAAACTAAGGACAAAAAGGAAGAAGAAAATGATCTAGACAAGAGAAGAGAGGCTAGGTTTCTCTCCTCCTAATTTAGGGTTTCTAATTGTGTAGAGAAGTGTGTAGAAGTGTAAGGAGGTGTGTTGAGAAGTGGTGGCTGAGACATTCTTATATAGCAGTAGGTTTCGTGGGGAAGGGGTCATGCATTCATCACATAGGACAAAAAGGAGGAAGTCGAAGCAAAAGCTCGGATCAGCAAACATACCCGATCGGGTACACTACTTACCCGATCAGGTATGTAGTGATCTTTTTTTTTTTTTTTGGTGAAAATGTAAGTAATCATTAATCACACCTCAAAAGAGGTAACCTCTAATACAAATCAGTTTTGAGATATCTAAATATCTACCATACAACACAATACATCAAACAACTAACAAACGAAAGCATTAACTAAGGCCTATACTTTTACAAAAATCAATATAACTTCTTTTAACTCCCTTCATCAGCATTCCAGTTAAATGAACTTTAAAATCCTGCTGCATCCGAGCAAACATAGCTTGAGGTCTAGTAACATAGCCTTCAGCATAGCAAATATTTCTGACCTGCCAAACATTATACATAACAGCATTCACAATAGAGCAGTACAATAACCTCCTGAAGCCAGATATTCTTCTAAGCCTCAGCATTTGACCAGCATAAACAGGTTGCACCATACTCAACTTCAGCCATCCAAGAAGCATTTGCATACAGCTCCTAACATAGTAACAGTCTTGAAATAGATGTTGGTGAGATTCATTGCCATCCTTACAAATATAACAGGTTAGTCTTTGAGAAATACCAAACCTGCTCAGTCTATCTAAAGTCATCAGTCTCTCCTGTTTCAGCAGCCAAATAAAGAAAGCATGCTTAGGAATATTGTATCTATTCCAAGCTTCAGAGAACCACTAAACAGAAGCAGGAGAAACAAAACCTACAAGCCACTCATATCCTCTAGAAATAGTATAATCATCATCAGTCCCCAACCATTGTTGATGTGCAAAGGCCACCTTAAATCTATTCTTAATCTCACAGATTTTCCTCCAAGCCCAAGAAGAGTTATTAGAAGGTTCATACTCCAGCCAAGGTTTACCTTTCAGATAGATGCTATCCACCCATTTAATCCACAGATGGTCTTTCTTACTAACCAACCACCAGACCAGCTTACCAATAGCAGCTACATTCCAGATGCAGCTATCAATCAGTCCCAGACCCCCATGCTTCTTACCCCTACAAAGCACATCCCAAGCCAGAAGAGCTTTGGAGGAAGACTCAGACCCACTCCACAAAAAACTCCTACATAAAGCTTTGATTCTATCCATAATTCCCATAGGTAGTACAAAGATTTGTGACCAATAATTATGAATAGTAGACAAAACTGCCTTAACCAACACAAGTCTGCCAGCATAAGAAATTTTTCTGCTATTCCACCCTCTAATTTTGGCCACCATTCTTTCCACCAGACCATGACAATCAACCTTAGTCAATCTTTTATGAGAAATAGCAACTCCAAGATATTTAAAAGGAAGATTACCTCTTTTAAACCCAGTATAATTCAGAATGACATCCACATTGTCAGAACTAATGCCACTCAGCATAATTTCAGATTTCTCAGCACTAATGTGCAACCCAGAGGCTTCAGAAAAACAGGTAAAAGTTTCCTTAATGACCACAATAGAACTTAGATCCCCTTTACAGAACAATAGCACATCATCAGCAAACATAAGATGACTCATCTTAATCCTGCTACATAAAGGATGGAATCTAAACCTAGGCAAAGCAGTAGTTTCCTCCAATAGTCTACTAAGATACTCCATACAGATAGTGAACAGGAGTGGAGAAATAGGGTCACCTTGCCTTAGACCTCTTTTACCAGGAAAAAAGCCATTAGGTGAACCATTGATCACAACAGAGTAGGTAGGAGAAGTCACACAGCACATAATCAAACCAATCAGCTTAGGGGGGAGGTTTAGATAAAGCAGCATATCTCCAATAAAGTCCAATTCAATAGAGTCATAAGCTTTCCTCAGATCAATCTTCATCAAACATCTAGGAGAAACACTTTTCCTAGTATACAATCTGACAATATCCTGACTTATTAGAATATTACCCATTATACTCCTACCCTTAATAAAAGCAGCCTGATTTGGACTAATAACATTACCAAGACCAATAGAGACTCTCTCACAAAGGATTTTAGAAATGATCTTATAGAGTACATTACAACAAGCAATGGGTCTGAATTGAGTCACATTGATAGGCTGCTCAATCTTAGGAATAAGAACCAAATTGGTAGCATTAATTTGCTTAAGCAGCTTACCTGTATGGAAAAAATCCTGAATAGCATGAGTAATCTCATCCTTCAACACCTCCCAACCAGCTTTAAAGAAACAACTAGTATAGCCATCAGGTCCAGGACTCTTGTCATTTTGAATAGAGAAAACAATCTTTTTAATCTCCTCCTCACCAGGAATCCTACACATCCTCTCCCACAGCTCTTCATCCACCTTGCTTACTTTCTGTACAATATGAGGGAAAAGGCAAGAGGTACCCTTAGAACTCCCCAAAAGATCTTTGTAATAATCAACAAAGGCCTGAATAATATGATCTGGCTCTTTACACACCACTCCCGTTATAGATTCAATGATGAGCACTTTATTCCTAACTTGTCTTTGTTTAATAGCCTGATGAAACATAGAAGAGTTAGTATCCCCTTCCTTAGCCCAAGAGCATTTAGCTTTTTGACTAAGAAAATCCTCCCTAGCAGCATCCAAAAGAAGAAAACTTTCCCTAGCTTGATGTTCAGCATCCATGAAACTCACATTCCCAGGATCACCTTGCAAAATAAGCTGGCTTTCCTGAAGGATCTTAAAAGCAATGTCTGCATTTCTCTCAATATCAGCATATAACTCCTTATTAAGCCTCTTAAAAAGCACCTTCATATTCTTCATTTTCTTCACAACTCTGAACATAAAAGAACCATGAACATATTACTGCCACCCATATTTCAGAAGACTAATAAAATCAGAAGTCCTTGTCCACATGTTAAAGAACTTGAAAGGTCTTCTGTTAGTAACCTTCACCTCACCATACTCAACAACACAAGGGCAATGATCAAAAGAGCCTTCAGGAAAAAAGTGAGCAAAGTAATCAGGCCAACTATTACACCAATTATCATTAATAAGAACTCTATCAATACGACTAAACACCCTCTTATCACTAGTCTGCTTATTATTCCAGGTGAAGAAAGCTCCAGTTGTTTTCATATCTTGGAGTTCACACAAAGTAACAATATTCTGGAAAGGTACCAGTTCACTGTCTCTAACAGCCTGACCAATCCTCTCATTAGGGTAGAGACCATTATTGAAATCCCCCAAAACACACCAAGGCTCATTCCTAGCCAGCCTATGTAGACTATCCCATAGCTCCATCCTCTCCTCACTCCTGTTAAAACCATACACAGAAGTTATAAAAAAGAGATGACCAGTCACACTATCAGTCACCTGCAGATGAATAAATTGAGCCCCACAATCCATCACTACCACCTGAACCTTACTACTCTTCCAAATAACCCAAATCCTAGCATTCGAATGAGAACTAGCATTATAACAGATAGACCAATTATGACAAAAATTAGACATTACTCTATTCAGAGAACCAGGTTTCACTCTGGTCTCTAGAAGGCCAAATAGCTCAATATCATGATGATGCAAAAACCATTTTACATCTTTCTGTTTCTTAATACTATTGAGCCCCCTAATGTTCCATGCTCCAAATTTAGTCATTTGGAAGCACAGACACAGCACCACCCCCTTTATCCACCAATTCAGAACACCTAGACAAAGCAGCATTAAAATTCATCATAAAATTCCCATCCTTATCTTCAGGCAACCTAGATTCATGCCTAGTTATTTTAGAAATAATCCTAGCAGGAGTAAAAGTCAAAGACTGACCACTGTGAATATGAGTAGTCAGTAGAGAGCTATTACCCACTGTAGACATAGCTTTAGAACTCCCACTTACAGGCAAAGCAGGGAATTCTATAGGATCAACAGCAGAAGGTTGAACCTCCTTCTTCTGCCAAACCTGTTTCTGTACAGCATGTAGAACAGGCTTCTGTTGAACCCCATATCCTTTCCTACACACCTTTTCACTGTGCCCCACTCCACTACATTTCTTACATATGATTGGCAACCAATCATACTCAAGACTGACACAGATCTCCTTGCCTAGCTCATCATGAAAATGAATCTGATCAGGAAATTCCTGGTCAATTTCCACCTCCACCATGACCCTCGCATAACCCCAGGAACGTCCTTTGAGTAGTAATATCATCAATGCTCATGAATTTGCCAATTAGAGTCACCAACTTCTCCAAACATTTAGTCCCCCAGAACTTTAAATCCAGACCAACGAGCTTAACCCAGATAGGAACCCGTTTCACCGAGACCTTTGTAATCTTAACATTAGGATCCCATGATCTTACAATTACTGGCTTTCCATCAAACAACATCATTCCTCTAGACAATACTAGACTAGAATGCTCCATACTAGCAAACCTAACTACAAAGAGACCATTAGGGAGAAACGATACCTTTGTGATACTATAATCCTTCCAAACACGCCGTAAATACCCTTCCAATACTCCTTTTGGGGGATTAGCACCCATAACATATCCATAAACCGCTGTTGACCAATAATCAATCTCCTCCTTAACATCAGCAACATCAAGCTTTAGGATAGTTTTCGAGACACTTGCCACCACTTCTGTTTCCACCACCTCCGTTTCAATAATAGTAGGCAATTTTGAATTAGAACTGCTATCATTGTCTTTCCTTTTTGACCGATTGACAACCTGCTGCCACCCACCTTCCTCAACACCGTCTGTTGATTTACCTCTCTCTTCATTATCCTTTCTAAGAGCATGAAGAACATCCTGTTGTATTCCAATTATATCTTTTGTTCGCTGCACACTGTTCGTAGCAGGATTTTTGTTCTTATTAATTTTTGGTGACATCCTAACAAATACTAACTACCAAATATACTAATACGTATTAGTTTGTTGAATAATACCAATGTCTATTATTTTACTACTAAATTTAATGTAAAGGATTGAGAATTAAAATTGATTTTGGCCTTTGCACAAAACCCTAGATCCCCAAAGTTGGAACTTTCTCTCTCCAACTTTCTCTCTCATCCTTTTTTTTTTCTCTATGTAGTGGTCTTGGTCCATTGACTTTCGTTTCATCTCCCCTTGCATATGACTTGACTTTCATTATCCCCCTTGACCTCTTGAGTCGGGTTTGTTGATAGGGTTTGATGTAAAATGATGATTTCTTCGCCTAACTGATCGATCTTCTGACAACTGCGAAATCGTTTTTGCTTATTCTTTCTTTTGAATCAGTGAACCTTCTTGAAATGCCTTTGACTTGGTCAAGCTTGCTTCTTCAAATCGTCGGGTTCTAGGCAAATGCTCGGGAATATAGAAAAAGGGCGTAGAAACGTCACTTTCCCTACAAAACAGGTTAGAACATAGGAATTCGCCTAGAAGACGATATTAGCTCATAAAATGGCTTAACAAAGCACAAATGACATAGAAAACCGATCTAAATTGGGGATTAAAATCATACAAATATTCACTTATCAAAGCCTCTAATGCAAGGTATTGTGCGTTGTTATTTTTGAACTTCATAATGTATACAATGAACGCGGATATGAAATGCTCCCCATTATTGTATATTGATAACGTAAGGTATAAAACCTATGTAATATAACAAACCAACGTTTTGGAAACAACTAAGGTAACATAAGTTAGGTATTTGGATCAAAAGCAACACAATTAGCTTTTGAACAAAAGTCTTTGTGCGATGTATACACTCTTTTGAAATCGTAGTTTAGCTTTTGAACAAAACTCTTTGAGGCATGTATGCACCCTTCTGAAATCGTAGTGCTTACTCAGTTATCAACATTTACTTCTGTATGCATTTACCAAATAGGGTCGGGCGCGGTGAAACAACTAATATAATAAAGTAATGAAAATTTTTGGGTAGTGGCCCATTTGTTCAATCCACACAAACTGACCAAGGTCAAATCGTGTGTAAAACAAGAATTGACCTAGTGACATTTGTGTTCTCTACACGATTTGGCCTTGACGAGTTCTTGTGGATTACCCAAATGGGCATGGGCCAATTTGTGTTTTCCATACCAATACATTAATTTTCAAAATAATTTTTCAGAGTAGTACGTTTCTAATTTATTTTAACTCAACTTAAATAACTTTGTTTCAATGTGTGTTACACTTACAGTTTAGTTAATATTTACACTCACTTAAGTTAATACTTACCCACGCACCAATCTTTACTTATTAAAGCAACAATCACAGAACTGACGTATCTTTACTTATTAAAGCAACAACCACAGAGCTCACGTGTCGCTCTGTGGTTGAAAGTAAAAAAAGCAAATTTATCCCCTGATTTTCAGGAGCATGTTCTATCTCATAACATTAATTAACCAGGTCTGTTTGTAAATTTATTAAGGAGTTTTCATTAAAAATGATGAATTGAGGAAAATAAATTAATATTCCCTCCCATCCAAACCAAAGGTTACACTTACCTTATTTGGGTCATCCAAACCAAACTACCATTTCTTTTCGGGTAACAAATAAGACCAACTACTCCTCATTTACCCTATATATATATACACAATATGCCATTACCCCACCCACCACCCAACTAACATTAAATACTCAAGTGATTCTACTTCCATTCCAATACTACCCTTCCCTTTCTATGTTTTCTTAAAACTTGTGCTCTTTGCCATGTAATAAAAGTAAGAGAGCAACATTAATAAATATTTATAAATCACTTCATGATAAAAAAAAAAGCATTACTTAAACGACGATAATAGAAAAAAATGACTGAAAATAAAAAAAGTTGAGAAAGTATTTCCTTTTAAAAACTCATGTGTGTGTGTTTATATAGAATACTGTTAATATTTATAAGAATAACAGTATTACCAGCAGAATACTACTCAAACATTTTAAACAAGTACTACTAATAAAAACGAATGACTAAAAACGTCAAAAAAAGAGGAAAAATGACTCAAATATGATTAAAAAAAATACAAAGATTGTGTTGAGAAATAATAAAAGATGACTGAAATAAATATGTTCAAAATAATGGTTTATAAATTATAAATTGCATGAAATGGAAACAAAATCTTGAAGAAATTATAAACCATTGAAAAATTAAATATAAAAATATGTTTTTACAATAATATCAATTGAAATCTTTGATTATCGTCTATAAACGCCAAAAATCGTCTGTAAAAGAGATTTATAGATACTTTTTTTTAATCCTCATAGTCTACATTTCTTGCATAAGAGTGATCTTCGAGTGAGGGAGAAAGAGAACGCGGTGTTTGAGCGTTGGACGACTGAGAATATGAGAGCATTTGAATGATGAAGAATTATGATATGAGACAATGAGTCACAAATGTGCGGCTGAAGTGCGAAGGAAGTCAGAGAGGGATATCAATGTTTATGAGAATAAAGGGGTAGGGTTCTAAATACTCCGTATCATATATGGGTCAATATAACATGAGGCCAATTTCCCAAAATACATAGGTCCATCTTGGACGACAATTATCTACTAGGCCAATTTCCGAAACAATAAGTTTTTCCCTTTTAAATATAAAACAGGTTAATGTATACCCCACTTGCATAAACGGAGATACCTTTTCCTAATCTCAATACAATCGCTTTTTATCCTATGTGTGATATTTTAGGTTAAGTCGTATATGTCGATTATAAATAAAAATTTGTGTCGACAAAACTAAATTACATTGAAATATTACAAGTACAAAATAATTATTAATGGTTCGATCGTCATAGAACTTTTGTTTTTCAGTATATGTATAAATTATATGGAGCCTCACAAGTTGTTAGGGTAAGATTTATACTTACGCGAATTGTGGTTATGGGTTACGTTTTTCTAATTACCATGTCTTATAGAATGTTCAAAAAGGTTAGAGAGTGGATGAGTCAAAACGTTGTATATAGAGAGAGGTATTAAACTAAACACGATATGTATTTTTATTGTTTGTTCACGTAGTGTGAATATGAATGATTATTTATATAATTTGAAGTTTCTACAATAAGGGCTATATTTAACAACTCTACAAATAAGTGCGATATTTAACAACTTTATAATTTGAAGTATCTACAAATAATTTATTAGCTTTACAAATAATTTGAATATTTAACAATTTGACCGTATCTTTAAATTTGCACGGGTCAAAATTTTCATTTAATCATATCACTAATTAAGGATTTGTACTAAATGAACTATAAGTGCTATATTTAACAACTCTACAAATATGTGCTATATTTAACGGCTCAATAATTTGAAATATCTACAAATAATTTATTAGCTCTACAAATAAATTGAATATTTACCATTTCACCGTATCTTTAAATTTGCACGGGAAAAATTTTCATTTAGTCCCATATTAAGGATCTGAACTAAATGAACTATATATGGGTTGAAATGTTCCCTTTACATATACACGGGTTTCACTAAATGAAAGACGGGTTTAATAATTTGTACGAGTCTACAATTATTTAGAATTTTAGACCCATTTATTTACACCTAATTTATGTTTATTTTATCCATATTATGTTGTTTCATCATATACAAGCAAGCCTTTTAAAGGCTCCCAAGTAACAACATTTAGTAAAAACCCAAATTTAGCTTACAAAATGATACTCCCTCCGTCCCGATCAATAGTTATCTATTACTTTTGGCACAAAGATTAAGGAAAGAAATATGGGTGAATATAGACCACACAAATCACATAACCCACATGCACATGGAAGGAGACCCACAAAAGGTTAACAAAAATGAAAATAGAGAACTATTCAATGATACACCCTAAAATGGAAATAGATAACTATTGACCGAGACGGAGAGAATATATCCTACTTATTTAATTGAGCCTAACGCATCATTTATGTTAATATAAAACTTACAATCCTAATCTAATATCTAAAATATGACTTTATAGCATAACTATTACACTTGCAAATTAAAATTATTAAACAAAAATGAAGGTTGATTTTACTGCTTTACTTTAAAATTTATTTCAAAAACAATTCATTTAGAAGTAGATAATTAATTACTATACAACTAATCTCGAATACTTTTATTCATTATAGTATCAAATTCTTATAAATCATACTCGTGCAATTTGCACGGGTTTAAAACTAGTATGCTTCGGTATTTTGAGAGACCATGTGATTCTATGGCTAGTTTAGCAACCTGGGCTCATCTACGTTGTCATGAGATGAGAGTACAACATTTCAAGATTTACGTGGCCCATCATTCTATATGGCTCATGTATTATTTGGCTTAAAAGGGCCCAGCCCAATGACTTCGCATCCAATAATCATCTTAGAAGACGACTATTATAATAAATTATAAAACATACGAGTGTCGATGCGCGTTCCCTCTGGCACGAGAGCGGATTTTATGTCTTATATTGTGTTACATTATCCCTCCTTGTAACACATTACTTTCATTATTGTGAAAATAACTACCATTTTTATCTTGTGAGACATGATGTGTCATAAGACAAACGTATTGAGATAGTAGATGAGACACAAAAGTGGGATAAATGATCTGTACTCCCCCAGGACTATATAAAATTATTACTTTAATTTTATTTTATATAAAATATAATTGCGTTGACTTGGTTAGTTTATACATTTAATATTCATAATGCATTTTTGTATGACAATTCTTATGATTATGATTAATATAAATTTCATTAGCCAAGGTATGAGATATATCCATTACTCTCATTACTACTACTATGACTTTTACAACTCTTTGAAGCTAATACGATTCACTTCACTATTTTCTCTGTTACTACGGTTATTTTTACCACTCACGTGGTTATTAGTGTGATTTTCATTACTCCCGTTGTTAATACAATTACTTTTATTACTCACGTTGCTATTATTATGACATTTCTTAAATTGTCATTAAAACAAAAACTGTCAACCACCTTATGAGAAATATTCACTACTTTTAGTATTACAAATCTTACTTTTAATATTTCCGTTTTTAGTATTGTTATTTTCAATACTCATGAGTATTGATGTTACTATTGTTTGTTTAACCACTTTAATTCACTGCTATTATCGTTACTCCCACTTCTCCCGCAACTCTTAAAAAAATTACTTAAGGAGTTTAATAATTATACTTAAGGAAATTGAAATCACAATCATAAGGTAACAAATGTAAATATCAATTGTAACACCCTCAATTTTATAATAATGAGAAATTTACTAAAGTCGTTAATATTTTAAATAAGTAGCTTTTAATTATTGTTAAATGGAATTGAGTTTAGTTGTGTAGAAACCGTGTTGTTTCCGTCCGTTAATGAATTCATAATTGGACTCTACTCGAAAATTCGAGTGGGTTAAACCCCACCTTTAATATTGGGCCTATTACTAGACGTACTCTTAAAACTAACTCACTAAACCTCTTCTCATCAACCATAAACCATCATTAAAACACCATTTTCTCTCAACCTTCAAATCTCCATGCCTCCCTCATCTCTCAACCAAACTCATTGATTTTTAGTCTAATCTTCTCCTCTCATTCTCCTCTTCCTTTTGATACAATAAAATTCCATCTTCCTCCAACTTTCTTAAAGTCCATCTTTTAGATCTAATTTTAAGACGGACATAATTTCTTCGTTTCTTAACCGAATTTAATTCCGTTTGATGTTCCGAAATCCCCCCACCGTCCTATTTCATTCTAGGTAAGGAAAGATTGAATCTTTGAATTTTTTTAAGACGAGTTTTCCAGAATTTTGGTTATAACTTCGTATCATGTTAATTGTCGTTAAAATGTGAAAATTTGAAGATTTGGGTCAAGGAATCCGTAGATGTCGATAACTATCTTGTTAATCAAAGTTTTGAAGTGATAAAAAGGTAATGTAGACGGGTTACTCAATATCACATGTGTTTGTGTGGTTAGATGGTAGTTGGTTGAGTCAAGGTTGTTAGATGATATTGAACCCCCATTTTCCGTTTGTACCCTTATATTCGTTAGACTTGATAGCAGAGCGATGGGGGTACATTCTTTTGTGCTTGTGCATATGTTACTGGGAATATAACGACGTTTTTGGGAGGCGAACTGTGATACCCCGCGATAATGCAATAAAGTAAACACATAGATTTGCAGCGGAAATACGAGATTTAAGAACTTGAAAGGCAAAACCGCGAATGTCACTATAATATAATACCAAAACTTAGTTTAATAAATTTATTTCTACAAATTGTAACTTAAATAAATATAAGGGATCCCGATCCCTCGATAAATACACAAATAAGATAAAAACTATGATACACGAAAACGCTAAGGGTGAATCGTTGTAAGTACAACACTCGCTAGCTCAATCATCAAAACTCCATGCAACACCAACCTGTAACCTGTTCATTCACGAAACATGAATGCCAAACTCGGTAGGGTGTAACTCGGGGTTCATCTAGCCATATGACATTAAAACAAATGTAATCAAAGCATGTAATCATGCATTATCATACAAATATAAGTTTCATGCCAATTTTAATGATAACATCTCATATCAGCATCATAAGCATGTGAGAATCAATACAACATATTCGTTATATTATCAAGACTAGGGAAGACTCACCTTGGAAACTATATCGCTACTAACAGCTTGCATCTCACCACTAACAACCATTTAGTCGAAAAGGTTGGAGCCGTGACACACAAGATAATAAGGCATCCAACCATCCATTACATACCCAACAACCATCATGTGAATCAAACATACTCTCACGGTAATTGAAATGCACTAGCATCTGCACATTGCAAGACAAGACGACTCTAGAATCTAATCCTCCCGGTAGGACTACGATACCAATACGGTCCTAGTCTAAATCTGGCAAGACTCTCAGGACAAGACGTGTACCCGATTCGGCGTGTGGCCAGACGTGCACACATCCAAGAATCGGTCAACAGAACGGAAGACGAGTACCCCAAATTTGACGGTATGGCCAACAGTAGAAGCGGACAGAGAATGAGCATACCAATCCTGGCAGTACGCATAACGAAGCTTCTCACAGTATCAAGTACTCATACTCCGACAGTATGACCAACGGAGATGAGAAATCAAGCAAAGGTCAGCAAGTACGCTACATGCAATGACACACCTCGCAAGAATACAAAATTTGACGGCCGGGCCGATCATTGCTACTCGTTCGCCTCCCAACAACATCGTCATATTTCCACAAACATATGCACATGCATAATGGAACGTACCTCCATCGCTCTGACATCAAGTCTAACGAGTATGAGGGTATTACAAACGGGAAACAAGAGTTCCATATCATCCAACAACCACGACTCAACTGACTAATCAAGGCATACGAAACTCATTTGATTAAGACAGGTGAATACGACATAGAAAATGCGATATAATGATAAATATGTATAACTTGGCCAATTCATATTTTGTAACCGCTAATTAAACATGCGACGGTAATATATACATATATAAACATGTCAATGAGTCTAACATGATAACTATGTCGTCAAGATAAGTATAATAGTATAAGCAATCCACTTAAATATGTTATATTAACTCAAAGACACAAAATAGTAAAACGGACGCCAATTACCCATACGAACTCCGATTAAGGTGATTCAAAAGGCTAAACCGCATATGTTTTCAACGCCGACCCATATGTAAACTTTCTATGAGAAAAAGAGGTTATGGGGTCCGTCCCGGTCGGCATTACAGCCAGTCGGGGAGTTATACTTGTTGGAGTAAGTGTCCTCAACAATAGTGCGATCAAATAATTAAATTTCAATAATAAGAATGCATAGGGATGATGAATATTATAGTCAACAGATAAACATAAATCGGTAACGATTGGCTCAATTGAGTTTGACGTTACTGTCGTATGACGGTGGTGATCAGTTGATCCCTTGAGGTCACACCTAAAGGACAATCCCCCACTCATGTACATTAATTAATTGTATAGCGATACAGATTAATTAATCCCTTAAATTAAACTTAGTTTTTATTAGTAAGAATAATATCTTATTGTAATATGATTAAATAAGATTCATTTTAGTAATTGAATCGTTATATTACTAAGATTGCATAATGTTTATGAAACATTTGAGATAAGCAAAATTGGTCGATTATAATTACAAATTGTTGTAGATTATTGATGCGTGTCGTTATACACCAAAAATAAACCTAAGTCTACTAACTAAGAAGATAGCGGAAGTAGGGTCGATCTCCACAGGGAGGAAACTAACTAACTGTAATCTAAATCTGCCAGTAACAATCTGGGGGGGTTTTGAAAAGGTTTTAACTAAACTAAATAAGATTAAAGGAAGAGAAATAAAGACAGAAATTAATAAGAAGTAAATCAGATAAAAGAGAAATATGCTAGGATTCGGTCCACTGCAATATCGGCATGTACGGGTCAACTATGTCAGTCTATCTATCAATGAGAAGGGCAATGGTTTTCTCCTCTCGGTCTCAAACCACCCTAGGGATTTTCCTAATTAACTCTCGTCCTCTTAGGAGTCACCTATCAATTCTAAGCAAGCCTTCCCTTCCAATCTTTCGATCCAGGTCGGGGTTAACTACCTAGCCAGTCTCCTGCGTGCACTCATTCGACTTAACCTCAATTAAATTGCTTAAACTGATTCTCATATTCAAGACGAACTAAAATAATCTATCCTAACATGCCTCTACTACAGTTTTCCTCATCCTAACATACAAAGGAATTAGCTACTCATGTTATTAACGATGCTAACAAAGACGATTGAACATATGACGATAGACATAATAAAATCGTAATTAACAAGCATGAACAATAACAACGCAGTAATTAAGAAGAGTAAATAGTAATTAAAACAAAGGTTAAGAATAAAAGAGAAAAGGAGTTTACAATCTTAGCAATCCGGCGTAAAGAATAAATCCACGTCGCTAAACCCGAATGTAAATTAAAGATTAAAAGTTCAGAAACTAATATTGAAAGATTAATGTCTGCTAAGCAGACGATAATCCCCTGCTAATGACTGAATGTCTCCTAATGACGTAAATAAGAGTCTTATATAGTGCATAACACGACTCTAAACCCTAATTAAGCTATGGACTTAAGGTCCGTGATAGATTCCACTCGATCGAGGGAAAATACCCTTCGATCGAGGTCTTTATTGGAGGAAATCACTCGATCGAGTAACAATTCTACTCGATCGAGCAACTCTTCAGCGGCTACCACTCGATCGAGCACAGGACAGCTCGATCGAGCGACTCTTCTCTTCAACGCTCCTCGATCGACCAAAGACATAGTCGATCGAGGTCTTTTGGCCTATCGTGAAGTGTTGGACATGGCTTTGGACTTGATTGCGAGCGGTTTTCACGCTTCCCCATGCAAGAGCTTCTGTTCCGTTCCATCCATTCTCATAAATGCATGCAAAGTGGACTGTTTTGGCTCGGTTTTCGCTACTACACAGCTTGTACCTACAAATAGTAATGAAAGTACAAAGTAGCCAAATAGGGGCAGATGGTGACATAATATCACCTAAATGACATATAAATGCGTGCATAAATGGACTAGAAAGTCTATATAAAATGCACGCATCAAACTTCCCCAAACTAAACCTTTGCTTGTCCTCAAGCAAACTAAATGCAGCTATATGGAACAAAATAAACCTAGGGGAATGGAGTAAGTCTCAGAGCTAGCTACAAGTCAATGTTAAACAGTTTAATGCACTCGATCAATCGCTACAAAGCTTAATACGAAAGTGAACGAATTTATACAATCTTGGAAATAAATTAGACTTTCGACCTTGCAAGACTCAACTGAATTCGGACTCTCACGGGTCACTCCTCTCTCAACAAGCAAATGGTAAGTAAATATGTATAAGAAAGAGAGAAGAAAATATAGTCACTCACCTAGACTACGACCGACACAACATGCATTGCTAACTAATATGAAAGATGATTCAAGCACCGTACACACGCATAACCACCGTTCAAGGACAATCACGTGCCGAACATTTGCAAAAAAATGGATATGTGAGGCAAATTGGTAAGAAGGGGCAAAACAATTAATGGAAATGTGAGGGTAAATAGCCAAGCTTGTTCCTAATAAGACCGTAATAGAACTCGTTCCATTCTTCCAACTATAAAAAATTAAGCTCGATGCCTTAACAAATCTAGGCAATTACAACACAAATCCCAAATAACACCTCGACAAAATAATGATAAGCAAAGGAGGTGTAGACAACAAAAACTTCAACCAAATATTTTTTCATCATATTTTTTCATTTTTTTCATTTTCTTTCTTTATCTTTTCTTTTTCTTTTTCTTGGCTGATCGAGGTATAACCTCTCGATCGAGTGGAATAAGTCACTCGATCGAGGCAACAACTAACAATATCTGCTCGATCGAGCTAAAGGCTACTCGATCGAGGCACTATTAAGCACTTCTCTTCTTTTCTTCACAAAAAACCCACTCCAATCAATGAAGACGAGCCAAAAACTGACACAACGGTAAAATATACCTCGACTACTAAACTAGCTCGGCAAAGGTAGGCTCAGTTTAGGATGTAGTTAAGGGCAACAGGCAGATATGGCTTTGTGTGGAGTTAAAGGGGTAAAATGAGGAAAAGGGAGATGCAAATATTCTCAAAACACGTAATACCGACCACAAACCCAATGCGTGTAGGCAATAAGAAATCAAAATTCATATCCAAGCAAATGACACGAGATGTGGAGAGTAACTACTCTCATTCCTAGATGAACTGGTCATAGATGTCACCAGTTATAGGCTCTAAAACTCAGAATATATAAGTAGTTTGCCAAAATGTTGAGTCAAGTCTACTAGTCAAATTTAAATTCCAAGACAAAATTCAATAGTTCACTATTTCGATTTCACTAAGTAGGTCAAGAAAGGTGCAAGGAATAACATAAAATAGACTTGTAGTGCAATTTCATCATGAACAAGACTCCAATCCGACTCGACTATATGCAAAAATAAACGTGATATTTTTGATTTTTTTCAAATTTTTTCTAATTAATATGAATTGTTAACGTGAATGCAATACAAGTGCAAATGCAGACGCAAAAGGATGTAAAACACCTCCCCAAACCAAAACAGACAATGTTCTCATTGGCTATAGCACAACAGCATATAAGGGAAAGGGAAAAAAAACATTCTAATTCATGTTCCTAATGGATGAAATATAAAGAATGGAAAAAACAAAAGGAACAGAAAAACTCACAAGACAAAGCTTCCCCAAACCAGCATCAAACTAGGGGTCGATCGAGTAGTAATTCTACTCGATCGAGCACATTTTCAGATATAGCCGCTCGATCGAGTAACTCGTCTTTACTTGATCGAGTATTCTCTTGATAGCACAGCCTTCGACTATGAGCAACTGTTTTCCGCTTCTTTCTCCTGCAAAAACGATGCCAACCGATACCCAGAAAAATAACAAAAAAATGTCTAACAGGAAAAATAAATTGTCTATCTAAACTACGGATTATCACGTAGTAGTCTAATTGTCTAATTGTCTAATGAAAACGCAATAAATTGTTTGTTACAAATTGCACGGGGTTGCAAACCCGGCTAGTAACCAAATGGTTTTGTGACAAGGCCACCGTCAGGCCTTTGACTTGCGGAATTACCCTCAGCTGCGGTAATTTCCGACTTCTTTCTCCACACATACGATGGTTTCTTGGAGTCTAGCTCCACCTCTGAATCACTCGAGTACATGCGAGCTCCTTTGTCCTTCTTGAACTTCTTCTTGATGTCGTCACGCGGACATGGCTCTCCCTTTTCCAGCTCCAATGCTGCCGCTCTATGATCTGTAAGGCAACAAACAACATCACGTTCCTCCAATTCGCTCCCAAGCTAGGGCGGAGGTGTTACGGTAGCAATGGGAATATCACAAACTAGAGCTATAGGCTCGATAAGAACCGAAGCTTTGTCATGCGTGAATAAATCAGGTGTGATATAAGCTAAGGGAAGCGCGTGACATGGTGAAACAAGCATAGGACCCGTACTAGCATGAGACTGCGTGAAAACTAGGTTCTCCCCACCTATCTGAAAAGTCAATGTCCGTAACCTGACATCAATAACCGCTTGCGCAGTATGCAAGACGTGTCTTCCCAAAATGATGGGAGTGTGAGAATCCTCAGGTATATCCAAAACTATGAAATCGATCGGGATAAAGAATCTTCCTATTTGCACAGGAACATCCTCTATGATTCCTAAGGGTCGAGACAAGGTTCTATCTGCCATCTGTACTGTCATGTTGGTACACTGGAGTTTGGTAAAGCCTAACCGTTTGGCTAAAGACAAAGGTAAGACGCTAACACTAGCTCCTAGGTCACATAACGCATTGTCTATGAGATAGGTACCTATATGACACGGTATGGAAAAACTACCTGGGTCAGACAGCTTAGGGGAGCATTTATTTTGGAGGAACGCATAGCATTCCTCAGTTAAAGCTACAGTCTCTATAGTGTCTACGGACCTCTTACGCAAAAGAATTTCACGCATGAATTTTAGGTAAGAGGGTACCTTTAATAAAAGATCGGCAAGAGGAACATTCACTTTAATATCGCGTACATTGTCAGCGAACCGAGCAAATTCCTTCTCGACCTTAGCTTTCTTCAACCGACCAGGAAACAGAACTGGAACGTCAGGCGATCCACGTTGCATATCCTTGACAATTGCGTTGTTGATCATCCGCTTGCTTAACCCCTTCGAACGAGCTTCTCGCTCATTAATTCCCATCGATCGAGTATCACTGTCAGTCGATCGAAGATTCTCAGAACTTAAACTGGTCGATCGAGCAGTATTATCGATCACAATACTCGATCGAGCAGATGAATCTCCTCGATCGACCAACTGGCTATCTGCTTCACTCGATCGACCATTTGAAACCTCTAGATTGATCACTTTTTCTTTCAATTCCCTCGATCGACTAACAATAACCTCTCGATCGATTACATTATCAGCAACATCTTTCGCAACATTGAGATGCGCACCAGAAATATCAGCAACTGTACCAGCAGGCTTGTCATAAGTGAGGCCGCTTCTCAGAGTAATCATGTTTAGTGTTTCCTTGTTCTTGTCAGTCTGAGACGGTAACTGGCCAGGTTGCCTAGTCGATCTAGCTCCCGCCAATTGAGCAATCTGCGACTCCAAAAGCTTAATAGTAGCATTAATCGCTTGATCAGATTTGCTCATTTGGATAGCTAAAGCTTGTATCATCGACTTTAGCTCCCCAACTTCTGAGATTCCTCCAGATGAAGAACTAGCTTGCTGTGAAGACTGGATTTTTTGAAATCCTTGCTTGTGCGGCGGTTGATACGCCGGCTGCTGTGGTGGAGGAGTAGGATTTAGGACATTCTGGCTTGTCCATCTCAAATTGGGATGGATGTTCCCTTGATTGTAGTACCCACCCCCTTGACGGTATTGTTGGAAGGAACAGACTTCCTCCTTCTCTGCAAGACAATCTACAGCCGTGTGACCAGTTTTGCCACACCTTTCACAAGTAATCACATCATCCCACTGCAGCAAATGAACCGTCTGCTGGTTATCTGGAGCTTGCTTCTCCCATTTGTCAAGTCTGGCATTCAATTTATCAAATTTAGCTTCCAGACCGTCAGAATCAACACTAGCTACTGTCCGTGTACCACTTCGCGGATTACCATATTCAGCACAATGGGTTGCCATCTCCTCGATCAGTTTCCAACCCTTATCATCATTTATTTCCTTCTAGAACCTCCCGTTTGACGCGGCATCTAGAATAGCTCGATGATCATCATACAACCCGTTGTAGAACTGGTTGCACAAAAACCACTGTTCGAACCCGTGGTGAGGAACAGACCTTACTAGCGTCTTAAATCGATCCCAGGACTCATAGAGATTTTCATGAACCGTTTGCTTGAAATTTGTGATCTGACCCCTCAAAGCATTTGTCCTATGCGGTGGAAAATACTTCTTCTAGAAAGCCAGTGCGAGTGTGGTCCAATCGGTAATACCCAGTTCCTCTCTATTCAAGTTCTTCAACCAGTCTTTGGCATTGTCGGTAAGGGAAAAAGAGAACAAGACCTCCTTGATCTTGTCTTGTGTCACCCCTTTAGAAATCGGAATAGAAGAACAGTAGTCAGCAAAGGTCTTCATATGCTTCCTCGGATCCTCCCCAGCCACACCCATATACTTATCCTGCTGGACAAGCTTGATATAAAACGGACGAAGATCGAAAGAAGTTCCATCTTCGTCCGTTGTAAGTTTGAATCCCTGGGGTATACATGCAGCGGTAGGCTCAGAGTGACTAGCAATGTTAGGCATCTTTGCTGGAATGGTAGTCTCAACAGTTGAATCTTCCTCGAAAATGAAACTGTCGAAGACGGATTCAGAAGTACTCAAGTCTTCCTCCTGAACAATCTTATCTTACCCTCTCTTCCTGTGTAGGAAGGTTCTTTCAGGCTCCGGATCAGCTTCCACTAATTCGCGCCCTAGGGACTTGCACATACACAACTATAGAGAGAAAAAATAAGAACAGTCTTAAGGAATTAGAAATTCCTTAAGACGAGACAGAAATAAATAAACAGAAAAAATAAATTGCCTCCCCGGCAACGGCGCCAAAATTTGATGCGTGTCGTTATACACCAAAAATAAACCTAAGTCTACTAACTAAGAAGATAACGGAAGTAGGGTCGATCTCCACAGGGAGGAAACTAACTAACTGTAATCTAAATCTGCCAGTAACAATCTGGGGGGGTTTTGAAAAGGTTTTAACTAAACTAAATAAGATTAAAGGAAGAGAAATAAAGACAGAAATTAATAAGAAGTAAATCAGATAAAAGAGAAATATGCTAGGATTCGGTCCACTGCAATATCGGCATCTACGGGTCAACTAAGTTAGTCAATCTATCAATGAGAAGAGCAATGGTTTTCTCCTCTCGGTCTCAAACCACCCTAGGGATTTTCCTAATTAACTCTCGTCCTCTTAGGAGTCGTCTATCAATTCTAAGCAAGCCTTCCCTTCGAATCTTTCGATCCAGGTCGGGGTTAACGACCTAGCCAGTCTTCTGCGTGCACTCATTCGACTTAACCTGGTTTAAATTGATTAGACTGATTCTCATATTCAAGACTAACTAAAATAATCTATCCTAACATGCATCTACTACTGTTTCCCTCATCCCAACATACAAGGGAATTAGCTACTCATGCTATTAACGATGCTAGCAAAGACGATTGAACATATGATATTAGACATAATAAAATCGCAATTAACAAGCTTGAACAATAACAACGCAGTAATTAAGAAGAGTAAACAGTGATTAAGACTAAAACGAAGAATAAGAATAAAAGAGAGAAAGGAGGAGTTTACAATCTTAGAAATCCGGCGTAAAGAACAACCACGTCGATAAACCCGAATGTAAACTAAAGATTAAAGTTCAGAAACTAACGTTGAAAGATCAACGTCTGCTAAGCAGACGATAATCCCCTGCTAATGACTGAATGTCTCCTAATGATGTAAATAAGAGTCTTATATAGTGCATAACACGACTCTAAACCCTAATTAAGCTATGGACTTAAGGTCCGTGATAGATTCCACTCGATCGAGGGAAAATACCCTTCGATCGAGGTCTTTATTAGAGGAAATCACTCGATCGAGCAACTCTTCAGCGGCTACCACTCGATCGAGCACAGGACAGCTCGATCGAGCAACTCTTCTCTTCAACGCTCCTCGATCGACCAAAGACATAGTCGATCGAGGTCTTTTGGCCTATCGTGAAGTGTTGGACATGGCTTTGGACTTGATTGCGAGCGGTTTTCACGCTTCCCCATGCAAGAGCTTCTGTTCCGTTCCTTCCATTCTCATAAATGCATGCAAAGTGGACTGTTTTGGCTCGGTTTTCGCTACTACACAGCTTGTACCTACAAAATAGTAATGAAAGTACAAAGTAGCGAAATAGGGGCATATGGTGACATAATATCACCTAAATGACATATAAATGCGTGCATAAATGGACTAGAAAGTCTATATAAAATGCACGCATCAATTATATTAACTAAATATGAGATGACCCATTTTATTTACATGTAATTATAAAATATCACTTAAAATGTTAAGTCTAATTTATTTGTAATGAAATTGCATTTAAATTAGTTAAAATCACATTTATAAGCTAAATTACATGTTACATGTCACATGTCACATGTGTGACAAATGACAAAATACAAAAGATAAAATGGACACCCATATTGTTATGGTGCACCGGTTTTTATGGGTTAGAAGTGGCAATTATTTTTAATTGTTAATCTAATATAGATTAGACAACATGATTACTATATAAGCCTTCTAGCCCTAAGTCTAACACATTGAGAAGACAAATAGCATTAGCATGCTAAGCCTTCCCCATTTGTGTTGCGGGTGGCCGGTCCTCATATGCACAATAAGGAGATGTTTTTTCCTTATTAGTATGCACTTGATCTCATATGTAATAGATGTACTTATCTCTCTATTTAAATAACTTATCACTCTAAAAGAAAAGCTTAAGAAGCTTCAAACTACTTTGGTTCATCAATCAATATTAAAATTTACTAAGAGTAGTAATAGTGTTTATTAGTCATATTTTAAGGGCTACTACTTATTATACTAGTGTAGTATTTTTGTAGTGGTTAAGGGTAGTCTTGGGTGCAACTTATTGGCGAGTTCTTATTCTAAGAACTTGGAGATCATCTTTATATTATAAGCTCAAGATCAAGTAGGAAGGAGTCCTATCTTGTGCCCAAAATCCGTTCAAATCAATGTAAGGAACAACTTCTTCTTTCTTCTTTGTATTTAGTTATGCATTCATAAGATTCTAATAGTTTAAGAGTAAAATATTCATAAGATGATTATTATAAATGTCTAATATCGAGTTTAAGAAACTTACAAGCGGTATCAAGAGCTTTGGTTGTTGCATGCATAATTGATTTATAATTTTTTCGAGTTAATGTAACTTAAAGAAAACTAGTAATTTGTGTTTTATAAGATAAAATCACAAAGTCATTTTCATGTCAATATATTCTGGTCCTAATATGATTTTAGGTCATTTTGATGATTTATGGAAATTTATATAGCTCAAATATGATTTTTAGTGTTTTTATTTTATTTTAATGAGTAAAATGATGTTTAAAATGCTAAAAATAGTTAGACTTATCTTCTGAGCTTGAAAATACCAAAAATGCATTTTACTTACTGTAGGTAAAATTTAATGTGAAGTGGACTTATTTCTCATGATTTATGATTTTTATATGATAAAATGATATAAATAAAGGTCAAATAGTTAAAACTAGTTCCGCTTTGAAACTGACCATGAAAGTTTAGTATGTTTTCACATGCATGTTTTGCTGACATACTGGAAAATGTCAGACTAATGTGATTTGTCTAGCATGATTTATGAATTTTTAATGTAAAAATGGCATAAATAGTGACTAATTTAGCAAATATAGCTAAAATAAATTTCATGTCATGAGAAAATTATTCCTGGTTGCATAAATGTCCCACATTTCAGATCTAAAGTTGAAAATTTAATTTGAATTTTCACATGCTTTATGTATTTTATTTGATAAAACCGATAAAGTGCAAATTCTTAACCCTGATTTTTGACATTACTAGTGTCAGGAATATGTTCCAGAATGTATAAAAAAATTTAAAATTTAAAATTCAAAATTATTGTAATTAAATTTGCATTTATTTGATTAAAATATGATTTTAAAGTCTAATTTTGAGCAATTATACAAGAACAAGTTGAATTATTGTCAAAATTTGAGTGATGACTAATTTTTGAGTCCTAAATCAGTTGGAATAATTAACTTGGACTTAAATATGATTTAAGTATTGTTTGGTGATTTTAAGAAGTTATTATCACGCATTTCCGTAAAACCAGGTTATATACGATATAAACTGTAATATAGGGCGTTTTGGCATTTAACATGAGCATGTTTTATACATATTATAATGCTGCATTTTTATATATAAATATCATATTTTATTTATGTAATTTTGAATTATGTAATTTTATCCTTGTATGACCTTAGTTTTAATCGATATTGCCTGAAATGTAAGGGAATATTGATTAGGTTATAATTTAATGTGATCTCGTATCACTTTTATTGTATTTTTTGAATTTACAAATGTAAAATAGAAAATTATTGTAATTTTATTATATATTTTTTGTAATTATTTGTAATACCGGAGTTTCCCAAAGATGGTGCCATTCGGAAAGGAGTTCCGAGAGAGACAGTGACCTTGGGAGGCGTGCTTATGAAGTTCAAGGAACAAAGGAGTTGGTTTCCGAATTTGTAATAGATTATATGATTTTCTATTCTAGGAAAGGCCATACTAGGAGTTTTACTTATATGCTTGCATTTTATTTAATATGTTTGCATGCATTGCCAAATCGCCATAACCTGGCATGCATATTTTATCGAGTATTCGACCGTGTCAATTAAAACTATCGTTAATTCATCGATTTAGTTTACTTAAACGAGATAGTTAATAAATTGACATGACCTCTCTTAATAAATAATTGAGATCAAGCCTTACCAAATTGTAGAACCCATGTATCCCAATTTCGCAAGGAAGTAGGCTCGGCTCACCGGGGTGCTAAACTTGTTACGTTGGGTAAGTGGGGTAATAAAGGTTATTATCTCGAAATTTGGATTGAGCTCAACGGAAGTATTCGCGACCGCAGCCGCATGTGTTTTGGGCTTAAGATAAATATTATAGTAATACTATCGAACGAGAGTTCTAATGTAGAACTGATTAAAGAGTTAATCCACCGAATTATGTTAATTAGGGATGAATCGGCTCAGTGTGCCCAAGTTGATATGAATTTGGATCTCGGAATCATTTATAAATAGTTGGGTAGAGGTCAGTATTTAAATGCTAAACTTGATTAAAATGTTTACAAGTATATATAAAAGGATAAATGTTGACATTTCCTTTATGTCTTAAAATTTGTAGTCAGAATTATTTATTCGCATTGGCAACTCCAAATTCTTCCACAAACGCTCCAACTCTAACAAATGTCTCATGGCTTCGATGTTGGAAATATCGGTATATTTCGTCATTAATTTTACGGATTATAACGAAACTATAGTATATGAATTACGACGTCATAAATGAATTGAATAATATAAAATTATAGGAATTTATAATTAACCTTTGGTCCTAGCAAATTTGGCCTATGAACAATATCGAAATCGATATTCTCCTAATTGTTGCACCCAAGATGCTCTGAGATATGCCTTTTCTTGTGCTAGAAAGAATACAAAAATTACTGATGATTTTTGTGTCAAGAACTGAATCATGAATTATGTAGAGAATAAGAGTTTATATAGACCTCTCCCCCTCTCTCCTTTTACACGTCCAAATAGAAGTCTAGTAGAGGGAGGAGTCTTCCCTCTTTTTCTTCTACTTGTATTAGGAATTGGTGTCAAGATAGGATTCTTCCTTCTTTTATTTATTTAATGTATAATATGTGAATGTAATATTATAATATATACGTCAATTATAAACATCGTATATTTATAATTTGCTAATTAAATATAACAGTTTATATTTAATTATGAATTAACATTTAATTCGTTTAAGCTTACATTATTTAATCGTATTAAAAAATTACATTATATACATCAATTAGATATAACAGTTTATATTCAATTACGAATTAACATTTAATTCGTCTCAGCTATTATTATTTAATCGTATTAAATAATCGTATCATCATTACATTGACTAACCTTTTAGTCATATACATCGACTAACCTTTTAGTCATATAAGGCATCAATATGATTATATTTTCATATAATCATATCTCTCAAACACATCATTTAGGTGTGACTTTTAGGGACCAGTTGATCACCGCCATTTAAAATGACAATAACGTCAAACTTCTAGCAAGCCAACCGTTATCGATAAACGTTAATCAACTGATAAGAATACTAAGTATACCCTGTGAACCTGTAAGAGATTTATACACGTTATCACACTAACTGTGGAGGACACTAGCTCCAACAATCTCCCACTTGTCCTTACAAGTGTATGTGTGATAACCGACTCTCATATCCAAAATTTCTCCCACCCAATGTAAAACAATGGTCAAGAAGTCCGTATCACAAAGGTCGTATTTACAATGATCTATATCATGAGTGGTTTTCCCGACCTAGATTGACAGCTACGGACTAAACTGATATAAACACAGGAGCAGTGGGTAAAGGGTGAAATTTATTCGAGCATGGCCATGGCATTTCATTACAATCTCCCGAGTGGCCCTGAGAAAAATAACAAAACCTGATAAAGGTTGGATATTTTCTTCAACTCGAATCCTGCAGATACAAGCACAGTATGAAATGGCCCAGTAAAAATCTGCTTAGCCTCCTGTTACGGTCGACCATGAGAAAGAAACCAAAGTCACCCAAAAACTGCCTTAATCTCAAGAGACAGTCGATAGTCAAAAGAATCGACTCTAGGAACACTATCGACGTCCAATCCACGACCTAGCACCGAATGTTCTTACACATTTAGGACTCCATAACGTTGTCACGATGTCCTACGAGGTATCTTTATAACTCGTATTTGTGATCGATCAGTCAACCGTTTGACTTATGGCTTGTTGAACCCACCATCAATCAACTTCACAATATAATTGCCAGAGTTATCAGCTCATGCGGGCGATTATGGACCAAAACAAATATAATGTAATTCAGTTCACTTTGTGGCGTTCAATGTTGTCGTACAATCCACAAGAAAAACAAAATATGAAACAATACAATGATGTTATGCATAGTATATGAAAAAGATATATTTATCAAATCCATATAAACAGCTACTACAACTCAGGAACACGTTTAATTCTCATGGAAATAACGTGCCCTTCATGCTTATCATATTTGTGACACCCTCAAATTTGCGGAAAGAAAAAAAAATAATTTAAATACATAAAAGATAATAATACATAACGAAGGTGTCATAAATAACAAGGTCAATACAAAACGGAAATAATATTCTACAAAAGAAGTATACAAGACGGGAGACATATCTCCCGTATAAATACGGAATGAAAGGAGTATATAATAATATACAATCTAAGAACCGAATATAGGTCCAAGGTAATTACTTCGCTCGCTAGCTCGTCAATGTACCCCAAATATGCATTCACCACCTGTTCGACCGCATTAAATATAAAAACGGAAGCCACAGTC
>JAIUZE010019656.1:0-15662 GCA_022085475.1 Heliosperma pusillum
AGGCATGTGGGGTTGTGGCGACGTCTGGTTGTGGCGGCGCCTTGTGGTGGCTGTGTCTAGTTATGGCGGCATCTGGATGTGGTGGTGGTGGTGGTGGTGGTGAATCAGGACAAGGGAGATAAAGTTATTAATGAAAATGGCAAGGATGAAGGATAGAAAAAGGTAGTTATACACTTATACGCGTGAGTTTTTGTATAGTTAGTTCGTTTCCACTTTTTGCACCGAGTGGTTGTTTCCACCGGATCTTGGCTCTATATATATATATATATATATATATATATATATATATATATATATATTTATTAAAGGGGTCGTGGAAACTAATGTGTAAAACGTACAGATAATGTTCGATATCGATGAGGGTAGATACGAACCATTACGAAGACAACCCCAAGAGGTGTCTCACTATTATAAATACGATTGTTTGGTCCCCATGATAACACAATTTTCTTTTGGCAAATCCTTCTAATACAAATACAGAAAAGGTGTTGCTTTCTCTCTCTCTGGTTCCCATCGCCATAGAGAAATCAAAAGGGGTGTTTATCACGGAAGATCAAGAAACACAATGGTCATGAATCCTTCCGGTACGCTTCCGCATATTTAATTATTGATCTTAATGTTTCCCGTGATATCGATTAATATTTTCATCAATTGGTATCAGAGCCGTATCACGAAGAATCATTAAAATCGATTTAATCCCTGTATTTGTGATAGACGCATGGTTTGTTATTTATGTCCATGCGACGGTTATTATGGTTGTATAATCCATGTTTATTTTTTCTTCCTGATCATTCGGTGGTTCTGTCTAACCAAATTGATTATACAATTGATTGTCTGTGAATTGATTATGGTTGTCCTTTTGATTCATGTTTATCCTATACCTATAACTTCCGTCAATATGTGGTTCATCCCAATTTGTGAATTAATTAAATGGATTAATTGTTTTTTCTTTTGATTTAATTATCATGCATTTGTTTCTGTCTTCTTCTGCCGCTTGACATATTTGTCATCTTGTCATCATGGGTCATTTAAAATCATGATGAATGATACTGCATGCTTATTAAATCATGGATATAGTGAAAATTTCAAGTTATGTTTTTTTTTAGATGTTGTCGTGGTTATATATCTAATCACACTTATCTGTTCATTTCACGCTTTCGACTATCTGTTTCCGACTGTCGGAATGTTTAAGGAATATTTAATACTGCAGATGGTATATATAAAATATAGGTCTGATGACTCTTGATATGTTAATTGGTAAGGTTTAGTCGGCCCAAAGGAAGGCTAACCTTGTGATGGTTAATTTGTTGAGAACATTAAATTACGTGGGTGTGTATTTTCCATGCGATTATGAATCGGCCCAAAGGAAGGTTCATATTTGACAGAGGTACACATAACACATGTGGTGGTAAACAAGTGATGATTATATGGTTTTGATTAAGTATAGATATAAGTCTACCCAAAGGAAGTCTATGTTCATATGATTATTGTCAATGTTTGATCACTACAACAAGAGTACCATTTTCAGTTAGTGTTATTGTCCAAAGACTTGACCCTAATGTTGTAACCGGTATCTTGAGATGGGATATATACTTCTGTTTTAAATGTATTTAGTTTGAGCATGTTACTTATTGAAGTTATTATATGTTATATTTAAGTTAATTCATGTGCTTCTACCGTATTTGGAAATTTGAGTAACATTCCTGTATTAAATGGGACCAATTTTAAGGATTGGAAAGAAAATATGTTGATTGTACTTGGGTGCATGGATCTTGACCTTGCGATAAGGATGGATTGTCCTGCTCCTCTTACGGATGAAAGTTCCCTCGATGATAAGAGGGACTTTGAGAAGTGGGAAAGATCTAACCGCATGAGTCTTATGATCATAAAGCGTGGTATTCCAGAAGCTTTTCGAGGTGTAGTATCTGATGATATTGTCAATGCTAAGGAGTTTCTTGCTGAAATTGAAAAACGTTTTGTCAAAAACGATAAGGCCGAGACAAGTACATTATGACAGCTGTTGATTTCAATGAAATTCAAGATCAGCAAAGGAAACATAAGGGAGCATATCATGGAAATGTCTCACATTGCTTCAAAACTTAAGGGACTAAAGCTAGACTTATCAGACGACTTGCTCGTGCATTTGGTATTACTATCTCTTCCAACACAATTTGGACAGTTTAAGGTAAGTTATAATTGTCAAAAGGAGAAATGGACTCTAAATGAGCTCATTTCATATGGTGTGCAAGAGGAAGAGAGACTTAAACATGATAAGGCAGAGGTTGCTCTCTTTGCTAGTACCTCTAAAGACAAAAGTCAAGGCAAGAAAAGAAAATTTGAGAACAAGGCTGCAAATCAGGGTCCTAATCCGAAAAAACAAGCAGATGACAAGGATCCTAGTGGTTGTTTTTTCTGTGGTAAACCAGGACATATAAAAAAGAATTGTACCAAATATCAGGGATGGCTCGCTAAGCGTGCACAGAAAGGTATTTTTCTTAATTTGGTTTGTTCCGAAGTTAATTTAGCCTCAATACCTAGAAACACATGGTGGGTAGATTCGGGCGCGACTACTCACATTAGAGTTTCTATGCAGGGTTGTCTGACGCACCGAAAGCCAAGTGATGCTGAAAGATACATTTATGTTGGCGACGGGAAATCAGTCAAAGTTGATGCAATAGGAACTTTTAGATTATTATTAAGAACTGGTTTTTATTTGGATTTAGAAGATACATTTATTGTAACTTCATTTAGACGTAATTTAATTTCTATTTCTATGTTGGATAAATCAGGTTACTGTTGTACATTTGATAATAAAAGATTTGGTTTATCTTTAAACTCAAATATTGTTGGTACTGGTACTTTATCTTTTTTTGATAATTTATATATGATTGATAATGTTGCATCGTATTGTGAAAACTTGCACGTGGGAACACGTGGTACAAAGCGAAAATTTGATAAGGAAAATAAAGCGTCATTTTGGCACAAAAGATTAGGTCATGTCTCGAAAGAGAGAATTCAAAGGCTTGTGTCTGACGGTATTTTGGATAAAATTGATTTCACAAACTTTTATGTATGTGTAAATTGCATTAAGGGCAAACAAACCAAACAAAGAAGATTAGGTGCATACAGAGCTACGGACGTCTTAGAATTGATACATACCGATATATGTGGGCCATTCCCTAATGCTTCTTGGAATGGTCAGCGATATTTTATATCATTCATAGATGACTATTCTCGTTATGGTTACCTTTACCTTATTCATGAGAAATCGGAGTCTCTTGACGTGTTCAAAGCTTTTAAAGCCGAGGTTGAGCTTCAGCTTAACAAAAGAATTAAGTCAGTCAAATCTGATCGTGGTGGTGAATACTACGGTAGGTATGACGATTCGGGTGAACAACGTCCAGGACCATTTGCTAAGTACCTAGGGGAGTGTGGAATTGTCCCTCAATACACCATGCCAGGTTCACCTAGCATGGTGTAGCAGAGAGGCGGAACCGAACTCTTAAAGACATGGTTAGGAGTATGATTTGTCATTCTACCTTACCCATATCACTCTGGGGAGAAGCATTAAAGTCTGCAGCTTATATTCTAAATAGAGTGCCTACTAAAGCAGCTGCCAAAACACCTTATGAGCTTTGGACAGGTCGAAAGCCTAGTCTAAATCATTTTCATATTTGGGGTTGTCCAGCCGAGGCGCGTCCTTATAGGCCGCATGAAAATAAACTGGACTCCAAAACAGTTAGCAGTTATTTTATTGGGTACTCTGAACGATCAAGGGGCTTTAAGTTTTATGATCCCACATTAAAGAATATCTTTGAGACCGGAACAGCAACATTCTTTGAGGATGTTGAGTTTGGGGGGAGAAATAAAGATGATGACATTATGTTCGAGGAGGAATCACCTACGATTTCTAGTGTTGATTCTGATGATGTTCAGGTTCATTTACCTATCATTATTGGAGAAGTGAATGAGGAACCTCATGAGGATAATGTAAATACCAATACTCTTGAGGATAATGCCAACACAAATCCTCATCAGGATAATGTCAATACAGATCTCATTCAAAATGAGATCACAGATATTCAAACTCAACAACCTCAAATAATACGAAGGTCTATAAGAGAGAGGAGATGTGCTATCCCAGATGATTATGAGTTATATCTCCTAGAACATGAGGAATCTAATGGAATGTCTGAAGATGACCCAGTCAGCTTTAAACAAGCCATGAATAGTTCTAACTCTCAAAAGTGGATCGATGCCATGAATGACGAGTTTAAGTCTATGCAAGACAACAAGGTTTAGAATCTAACTATGTTACCTGAAGGTGCGAGACCCATTGGTTGTAAATGGATATTTAAAACCAAAAGGGACTCGAAGGGTAATGTGGAAAGATATAAGGCTCGTCTTGTAGCTAAAGGATTTACTCAAAAAGAGGGAATTGACTATAAAGAAACATTTTCTCCAGTTTCTACTAAGGATTCTTTCCGAGTTATCATGGCACTTGCTGCTCATTTAGATCTTGAGCTACATCAGATGGATGTAAAAACGGCGTTTCTTAATGGAGACATTGATGAAACAATTTATATGGTGCAACCAGAAAACTTTGTGTCAGGAGACCCAAAGAAGATGGTCTGCAAACTAAAGAAATCCATCTACGGACTCAAGCAAGCGTTTCGTCAGTGGTACCACAAATTCCATCAAGTAATTATTTCATACGGTTTTGAGGTTAATACTGTTGATGATTGTGTGTATCACAAGTTCAGTGGGAGTAAATTTATATTTTTGGTTTTATATGTCGATGACATCTTACTTGCCACCAATGATTTAGGCATGTTGCACGACACTAAGAAATTTCTATCTAATAATTTTGAGATGAAAGATCTTGGCGACGCCTCCTTTGTATTGGGAATCCAAATTCATCGAGATCGTTCTCGAGGTATTCTAGGATTATCTCAAAGGGGTTATATCGACAAGGTATTAAAGAGGTTTGGCATGCGAGATTGTAAACCAGCATACACCCCGGTCGCTAAAGGAGACAAATTTAGTCTCAAACAGTGCCCTAAGACCAATCTTGAAACTAAGGAAATGCAAAAGATCCCTTACGCATCTATGGTAGGGAGTCTTATGTATGCGCAAGTTTGTACAAGGCCAGATATAGCATTCATAGTTGGAGTGCTAGGCAGATACTTAAGTAACCCGGGCATGGACCATTGGAAAGCAACAAAACGGGTTATAAGGTACCTACAAAGAACTAAAGACTACATGCTCACTTATCGGAGATCTAATAATTTGGAGATCATCGGATATTTAGACTCCGATTTTGATGGATGCTTGGATACCAGGAGGTCCACTTCAGGTTGTGTTTTTCTATTAGCTGGAGGAGCCGTTTTATGGAAAAGTGTAAAACAATCACTAATTGCTGACTCTACTATGGAGGCAGAATTCATAGCTTGCCACCAAGCAACATTTCAGGGCATATGGCTACGTAATTTTATCACTGGATTACAAGTTGTGAATGGCATAGAAAGACCACTAAAAATTTATTGTGATAATCGAGCAGCTGTTTTGTACTCTAATAACAACAAAAGCTCAAGTAAATCCAGGCACATTGAAAGAAAATTCCTCATTGTGAAGGAACGTATACAGAGTGGTACTATTTTAGTTAAACATATAGGAACAGATTTCATGATTGCAGATCCGCTCACTAAGGGATTACCTCCTAATAAGTTCCTAGAGCATACTGCTCACATGGGGGTAATGTCAAGTTAGGATATCATGTTTTAGTGCGAAATTTGTATCTTTTGTATGTGTAATTCCCTTTTGTATATATGTAAATATACATTTAAGATTCTACAGAAATAAAGTTATTCAGTTTCAGTTTTCAGCTTCTGTACACTCTGACAGTGATACTTTAAGCATTGATCTCAATTAAGGTTAAGGTAAGACCAGTTGAAAATAAGCATGGGCAGATCACATTCCATGTAATTTTCATCTTACACATCCACGATTGATCTATGTCATTCGATTATATTTAGTATTGTGACCATTGATGGGTTTAGTTACGATAATGTGACGACAACCTCTTTGATCCTGTACTGATATCATTGATGGACGAGATTGTTAAAGAATATCCTTTAGATAATAGTGCATTCCGGGAGCTCATTAAAGTTATACACATATATATAATTACATACGTGGCCCAGTGGGAGATTGTTGGAATATTTATATACCCGGTTATATTTATATTCATACCGTTTATAGGTCCACTAATGTAATTAAATGTGTTGCACTATTATATAAGTTAAACCGTTAATTTTAAAGTGATCGACTATAAAGTTATACCGGTAAGGATATATATATATATATATATATATATTTATTAAAGGGATCGTGGAAACTAATGTGTAAAACGTACAGATAATGTTCGATATCGATGAGGGTAGATACGAACCATTACGAAGACAACCCCAAGAGGTGTCTCACTATTATAAATACAATTGTTTGGTCCCCATGATAACACAGTTTTCTTTTGGCAAATCCTTCTAATACAAATACAGAAAAGGTGTTGCTTTCTCTCTCTCTGGTTCCCATCGCCATAGAGAAATCAAAAAGGGGTGTTTATCACGGAAGATCAAGAAACACAATGGTCATGAATCCTTCCGGTACGCTTGCGCATATTCAATTATTGATCTTAATGTTTCCCGTGATATCGATTAATATTTTCTACAGGTAGTACTCAAATCGTTTAAAGTTTAAGACGGGTCAAGTAATATCAAATGGTTGTAATAAAGACAAAAATCTTGGTATATTCTAAGCAACAAATTGGGTGATTTGGTTTGTATATTTGACCCGTGTTAAGCTTAAGACGGAAAGTTTCCGTCTAAAATGAAAATTTGTGTGATAAGAAATGGATCCGCTCCTCTTTTTTGGTGCATTTCGGTTCTTTTTTATTGGGCTGAAACGAGCTGAATTGAATTAAATTGAGTTGATCTGAATTAAACTAAACTAACTGGAGCTGAGCTGAAGTAAAAGTTAGTTTTGTGGAGTTATGAGTTTAATAGAATTAGTTAAAGGCCTTAAAGCTGATCTGAACTGAGTTGAATAGAACTTGACCTTAATTAAAATGAGCTAAAATTAAGCAAAAAGAACATGTTCTTCCTCCACAAATATTATTATATTCACAAATTATCATTTAAAACGAAATTCGTCAATTTTAAGCTTAATACATGTCAAATATATGTCAAATCACCCCACTTGTTGCCTAAATATGACAAAAAAGTTTAATTTTGTCTTTATTACTACCAAGTGATTGTATTGTCTAAGCTTAAAACGGATAATACTTGTTTTAAGCAAGACTTACTGTATTATGCGGAGTATTATACTATGTATATTTCAATGTCACTCATTAACGTTTTCAATCCATAGTAAATCTACAACCATTCGATCGGGTTCAGATATAATCTAAACCATAAGGAAGTAATGAACCTCAATTTCATTATCCTTACTCGTATTAATACATAATAATCTCATATCCTAAGCCATATCAAATGTTACTTATTGAATACATTAGTTACTTATCTAAATGCTAGGACTTATTAAATACAAGCCTTTAACTTTTTCTATACATTTTGATATTGTGTTATTCATGTCACATCATATTGACTCGTCTTATGCCCATGACAAATGTATCCATCTTAAATGATAACTAGTTTTGTGACCCGTGAAAATTATATGATCAGTTGTTTTTGTTATTTTGGTTTTGTGTATTCATAGCCAAAGTGGAATATTGTTATATATTTTTCTTAGAGATATCTAGTGGTAGATATTAGTGGGCTTATGGTGTTTTGTGTTTTATCGATAGTCATTCATGTTTTCAAACAATACAAAATACTCACTCTGTATTTTTTATTTGTCGTTTTATAATGATACACATAAATTAATAAAATATTCAAAAATGATAAATTAATGGATTGTAAAAGTGTCATGTTGGAAATAAATTGAATGCTAAATGCTAAAAGGGCCATGTTGAAATAAAATTAAATGTAGCAAATTGCCTTTTAATTATGACAAAATTCCATGTTGGGTTGGATGCGGTGGCCCTCACTAAGTAATGTCGCTTATTACAACTTCCTTTTCTTTAATGTTATTCCAAATAATCGTCTCTTTCGAGAGACTTTTCCTAAGGTCGTATAATTTCATGTTTCGTGCTTTAAGTTGGTATTCGTCGCTGAAAATGACTATTTGTCTGGTTTGTGCTGGATGTGCCTCGGATTTGCCTATGAGGTTCTTGGCTGGGAGTTTGGGTATGCGGAGCTTTTGTTTCCTCGTTATTAGTTTGCTTGACTCCTTGAGTTGTTGGTCTATGGTCTGTAGAGATTCAGCTAGGTTTAGGAGAACCCTCTCCATCGGAGGCAAGCCTGTTTGGCTCGCATTCCACCATCCATTTCTACGCTCTAGTGGCGTAAGTACACCTAGTTCATCTCGTTGACCTTTTGGAGTTCTTAGTATCACTGAAGACGTTGAAGAAGTTGACCGTCGTCCCCAATCTACCTGACTCATCCAGCATGTTTATGTTACCAGTCGTATCTTTAGTTGTGGCGTAGTGTCAGCCTTCTTTAGTATTACAACTTGTATTTATGTTGAATAATTATGGATGTAATTATGGTCATATAGGCCATAATATTATATATATGTAGTTACACTCTTTTTACGGCAGACAAAAAAAAGTTATGACAAATTTTCATTGAAAATGGACATATCCGTCTTTAATGAAATGGATCGGGTTTTCCGCTGAAAAAGGCAAGTGAGAGGGCAAATAAAAAATCAAGTGGGTTCTCACTTGCCTATTTATGAGAGACAACTCGACATGTCTTTTTTGAAAACGGATATATCCGTCTTTAGTGAGACCAACGGTTTGATTCTATTGTATAGATTTGTGTTAGTAGAATGAACACATGTAAGAATTATTATATTAATATTATTTAATTCTCTATTGTGTGGACCTAATTACTGATATTAGTTGCCTTAATTAGATAATGGTTAAATATATTGTTTCGGGTTTTTATTAGGAGTCCTAGTTTAAGTAGATTATGGTAAATAGTTACAGGCTATTTACATAACTGACTACTTATTCCATAAAGCCCCTCCTGCCACCTCTATATATAAGTACACCTGTTTGTGCTTTAACCTAATTCATTCATATCACCAACACACAAGAAAGAAAGTGAATTAGAGAATAAGGAAGGTAGGAGAAGGCAAAGCAATAAGGGTTTATTATTTATCTTTCTCAAGTAACTTTATTATCAGATCTGATGGCTGCACCACGTAAGTACCTTTCAGTAATTATCGCTTTAATCAAGATTCTATAATTTATGTTTACATGTGGTATCAGAGCATGGTTGTGATTATAGTTGTAATTCTGATTAATGTTCTAATTATGTTTTTATGAATGAATTTAATGTTTTAATCATGATGTTGTAACATTCATTCATAATTTATTGTATACCCTCATGATTGATAGCGTATCCTGTTATGATGATCGTTTCCGCTGCCTAATCGAATTATTTCGTTTTATTTTATTTATGATGATTATTTATGATGATGTTTTGCGCTGCCTAATTCGATTTGAATGATTATTATGTTTATTATGCGTATGAATGCCGTCTGTTGTCTAACCTACTCGATCGAGCTAATGCTCACTCGATCGAGGCGGTTTGTTTATGCTTCTGCTCGATCGAGCTAACTGCCTACTCGATCGAGTCTCTTCTGATTTGCTTCTGCTCGATCGAGCTGATGGTGTACTCGATCGAGTGGTTCCCTTTTGCCTTGTTCTCGATCGTGCTAAAGTCTTTCTCGATCGAGATGCCTTGTTTAATAATGATGTTGCTCGATCGAGCTAATGTTCTACTCGATCGAGCCCTTATGTTTATAATTCTGATCGATCGAGCTAATTTTCTACTCGATCGAGCCCTTATGCTTTTAATTCTGCTCGATCGAGCAAATGCTCTACTCGATCGAGCCCTTATGTTTTATTTCTGCTCGATCGAGCAAATGCTCTACTCGATCGAGCCCTTATGATTTTGATCCTGCTCGATCGAGCTATTGTTTACTCGATCGAGGGGTCTTGTTTTGCCTTGTACTCGATCGAGCTAAAGTTGTACTCGATCGAGGGGTTCTTCTTTGTTTTCTTCTCGATCGAGCTAAAGTTGTTCTCGATCGAGGTGTTTAAGTTTATTTTCTACTCGATCGAGCTGATGTTTTACTCGGTCGAGGTCTTCCCGTGCTGTTTCAATACTTATTGTTCGTTTTCATTGTATGCTCGCATAATATTATGTTACTATGCTTAAAGGAGACCTTCGCATTATGATGAGTTGAAATTCACCACAGTGATTTCATCTCGTACGCGATCAGATCTCATAATGTAATTGGGCATTCACATCATGTTGATGTTCACCACAGTGGACTCAAATTATGCAGTGAATATCCGACTAAGCATACATTTTTATTAAAAGTTAATTATATCTTATGTATTGATTAAAGGAGACATTCGCATTATGACAAGTTGGAATTCACCACAGTGATTTCATCTCGTACGCGATCAGATCTCTTAATGTAATTAAATTGGGCATTCACATTATGTTGATGTTCACCACAGTGGACTCAAATTATGCAGTGAATATCCGACTAAACATACATTCTTATTGAATATTAATTATATCTTAAGTATTGATTAAAGGAGACATCCGCATTATGACGTGTTGAAATTCACCACAGTGAATTCATCTCGTACGCGATAAGATCTCATAATGTATTTAAATTGGGCATTCACATTATGTTGATGTTCACCACAGTGGACTCAAATTATGCAGTGAATATCCGACTAAGCATCTAATGGGGTGAAATAACTCGTATTAAGGTTTTACCCACAGGTAACCTAACATTAAAGTAAAACACCCAATAAAGAGAGTATTCTTGATTATGTAATTAAGCGTGCGTAGGTTGTCCACAGATACTACACATCGCCTAATGAATGTTTATAAGTTACTCATTTAAGTTTCAAGTCTTAGTCATAATTGCTATTGTGTGATAAACTCAAAGCCTAATGTTCTGAGCATTATTCATAATGCAGTACCGTTGCAAAGCTCTCTCAATAATATGACAGTCTTTGCTTAAAGTTCTTACGAATTACCACTGCACTAAACATTAAGTCCTCCATTTCGGAGATAGGCTGTACTACAGCCAGTAAGTACATGGAAATCATTAAGGAACGCTTTCAGACTACCGAGAAAGCGGTAGCTGGAAGGCTTATGTCTGAACTTATCCCCAGGCACATCATGTGCATCATGTAAGCGGGAAATCTAAAGGTAAGTTTAGAAACAGAAAGGGCATTAAGTTAAGCCTTTCTGATAAACCGTCTGCAACTGGCATAAAGAAGGAAATTAAGAAGCAGTATAGTTGCCTTTTCTGTAGGAAACCTGGGCACTTTCAGCAAGACTGCATAAAGCGTGAGAATTGATTCGAAAAGAAGGATAAGCTTTTGGCTTTAGTATGTTTCGAATCAAATTATGATGAAATTCCTTCTAATACATGGTGGCTAGATACAGGCTCTAATGAAAGTTCCTTCTTCTTGTGGCATAAACGTTTGGCCCATATTTCAAGAGAAATAATGAACATATTAGTTAAAAACAATATGTTACCTTCTCTTGATTTTACGGATTTTGGGACGTGTGTGGAATGCATTAAAGGTAAGCAAACCAAACACACCAAGAAAGGGTCCACAAGAAGCACTGCGTTATTAGAAATCATACATACAGACATTTGTGGTCCATTTGATGTTCCCTCCATGAGCGGAGAGAAATATTTCATCACATTTATCGATGATTATTCACGTTATTGTTATCTTTACCTTTTGCATGAAAGATCTCAATCAGTAAACGCTTTAGAGGTTTACATTAAGGAGGTGGAAAGGCAATTGGGAAAGAAAGTGAAAATCATAAGGTTAGATAGAGGTGGTGAATATTATGGCAAATATGATGAATCAGGACAACATCCTGGTCCCTTTGCAAAACTCCATGAAAGTTTGGGTATTGTCCCTCAGTACACAACTTCTGGTTCTCCATGGATGAATGGTGTAGCTGAGAGGCGTAATCGAACCCTATTAGAGGCTGTAAGGACAATGATGAGTAATACCAACTTACCCACGAAGTTGTGGATGCATGCCCTTATGACTGCTGTGCATGTTGGAAACCGGGTTCCCAGTAAGGCAGTTATCAAAGACACCATTTGAACTGTGGAAAGGGTGGAAACCGAGTCTTCAACATTTGCATATATGGGGATGCCCAGCAGAGGCACGCATTTATAATCCACATGAAAGGAAACTCGATCAAAGAACCATTAGTGGGTTCTTTATCGGTTATCCAGAAAAGTCTAAAGGGTATAGGTTTTACTGTCCTACACACAGAACAAGAATTGTAGAAACCGGAAATGCCAAATTCCTTGAGAATGGCGAAGTTAGTGGGAGTGATCAGGTAAGGGATGTCATAGTCAATGAAGTTAGGGTGGCAATTCCAGCTTCCTTGCCCCCAATTTCAATTGATGATGTTCCACATAATGATAATGTTGACCCAGTCAATATTGTGGAACCTAACGTTGATGACCCTCCACTCCCGAATGATAACATTGCCACTGAAGTTGTTGATACAGCCCCTGAAATAGTATTAAGAAGGTCCACAAGACCTAGAAAGCCAACTACTTCAGATGACTATGTGTATGTACAACAATGTGAATTTGACATTAGTATTGATAATGATCCGGTTACGTTTTCACAAGCTATGAATTGTAATGATTCCGATAAATGGATTAATGCCATGAAAGAAGAAATGGAGTCTATGGCTAAGAATGAGGTCTGGGAGTTGGTCAATTTACCAGTAGGTCATAAGGCTGTCGGCTGCAAGTGGGTCTTTAAGACCAAGCGCGACTCCTCAGGTAATATTGAACGACATAAAGCCAGACTGGTAGCTAAAGGCTTTAATCAGAAAGAAGGCATTGATTATAATGAAACCTTCTCTCCAGTTTCTAAGAAGGATTCATTACGGATCATTTTAGCTTTTGTAGCTCATTTTGATTTAGAGCTACATCAAATGGATGTGAAAACGGCATTCTTGAATGGGAGTTTGGAAGAAGAAGTCTACATGGCTCAGCCTGAAGGCTTCATTATTGATGACAAAGAGGACAAGGTCTGTATATTAAAGAAGTCCATTTATGGACTTAAGCCAGCTTCTCAACAATGGTATATTAAGTTCCATAATACCATTACCTCCTTTGGGTCTCAAGAAAACACTGTTGATCAGTGTATATACCTGAAGATCAGTGGGAGTAAGTTTGCATTTTTGGTTCTATATGTCGATGACATACTTATAGCAAGCAGTGATTTGGGACTATTACGTCAAACTAAAGATTTCCTATCAAACAACTTTGAGATGAAAGATATGGGAGAGGCGTCCTATGTGATCCGGTTGGAAATATCTCGAGACAGATCACAAAGGACATTAGGGTTGTCTCAGAAAGTCTATATCAGTAAAGTCTTAGAAATATTCAACATGGTAAAATGTAATCCCAATGATGTTCCTATTCAGAAAGGGGATAAGTTCAACTTAAGTATGTATTCTAAGATTGAGCTAGAACGAAATACCATGAAAAACTTTCCTTATGCATCTCTGGTTGGAAGCTTAATGTATGCTCAGGTCTGTACAAGACCTGACATAAGTTTTGCAGTAGGTATGTTGGGTCGATATCAGTCCAATCCTGAAATGGGTTATTGGATATGATGACTCAGATTTTGGAGGATGCGTGGACTCAAGGAAAAGCACTTTTGGTTATGTGTTTGTTTTAGCTGGGGGAGCAATCTCCTGGAAAAGTGCTAAACTAACAATTATTGGCTCATCCACTATGGAAGTTGAATTTGTAGCGTGCTTTGAGGCTACTATTCAAGCTTTATGGTTGCGGAATTCTCCTTCAGGGCTTAGCATTATGCATTATGATGCAAGGCCGTTGAGAATTTATTGTGATGATACCGCATCGATCTTCT
Source organism: Heliosperma pusillum (assembly GCA_022085475.1). Classification (NCBI taxonomy): domain Eukaryota; kingdom Viridiplantae; phylum Streptophyta; class Magnoliopsida; order Caryophyllales; family Caryophyllaceae; genus Heliosperma; species Heliosperma pusillum. Next base: position 14,087 of record JAIUZE010019656.1, read on the forward strand.
TTTCGAAGAATGACAAGTATTCTAAAGGAATAAAGCACATGGAAATGAAATACTTGTCAGTTAAGGAGGAATTTCGGAAAAACACTGTGTCAATTGAGCACATTATGACTAGTGCTAATATAGCAGATCCTTTAACTAAGGGATTACCTCCAAAGACATTTATGAAGCATGCTATTGCTATTGGTCTGGAGGATAATCATTAAGGCTTTTTCGTTTATGTTTGGATCATGCTAGTGCTTTGTAATAATGACACTTATGTTTTGATTAATCGACTTATGTTTTATTATGATGATGATTTCCGAACACTTTTCTGTATCGTATTATTGTTATTGTATACATTATTGTTGCACGATTAACAGAATTAGTCCTTTTCCTCAAGGACACTATTTGGGGATTATGTTTGCTCCTTGTACAGACTGATTATTCTAAGTGATTGGTCCGTAGTACATGGAAGGACCACTTCTCTTTTATAGTAGTGTCTCCGCCATGACTCAACCAGTTGTTCAGGGATGATCAGGGTAATTAAGATAAACTCATTATGTATTCATTTAACCGTCTACGCGCCTTATGTTATAATTAAGTGTGACATTATGTTTTAATCAGTAATATGGTCCAAGTGGGAGAATGTAAGAATTATTATATCAATATTATTTAATTCTCTATTGTGTGGACCTAATTACTGATGTTAGTTGCCTTAATTAAATAATGGTTAAATATATTGTTTCGGGTTTTTATTAGGATTCCTAGTTTAAGTAGATTATGGTAAATAGTTACAGGCTATTTACATAACTGACTACTTATTCCATAAAGCCCCTCCTGCCACCTCTATATATAAGTACACCTGTTTGTGCTTTAACCTAATTCATTCATATCACCAACACACAAGAAAGAAAATGAATTAGAGAATAAGGAAGGTAGGAGAAGGCAAAAGCAATAAGGGTTTATTATTTATCTTTCTCAAGTAACTTTATTATCAGATCTGATGGCTGCACCACGTAAGTACCTTTCAGTAATTATCGCTTTAATCAAGATTCTATAATTTATGTTTACAGTCTCATGCTCAAAATCGTATATCAATGAGAATTATGAGATGTGAATATGGAAGGACATTGTTTTATCATTAATGTTCATATTTCTTGAGCTAATCAGGTTCATGTTTAAATTGTTCTATTTATTATGATTCTTACGTTATCTTAAGCTCATTTCTTTTCTTTTTTTCTTTTTTTCATTTTTTCTTTTTTTTTTGGTGACAAGCTCATTTAGTAGATAGTGATTAAATAACAATTTTATCGTCAAAACATTGACTTTAAAAAAATGTTGGAAAGGAAACGCAACATTGGACAAAAGACAGAGAAGACTTATCGAAACCACTGAAGTTTGTAGTGTCGGGTAAGGAAGTCATTAACTTGAAAACTATATTGACACGATCGCGGTAGTTGTTGTTTAACGCCGGTAGATCAAAGGTTAACACGCACACGACCCTTGTACACAATCATTAGTGTATTAGAGTCTTGAAACTAAAGGGCTCAATCACTCTCATTGAAATTTAAGGGGTTTCACTACAAGAAATCTTGTT
>JAIUZE010019657.1:0-31220 GCA_022085475.1 Heliosperma pusillum
GATGCATACTTTGGGTACATTGACGATCTAGCGAGCGAAGTATTTACCTTGGACCTATATTCGGTTCTTAGATTGTATATTATTATACACTCTTTTATTTCCGTTTTTATACGGGAGATATGTCTCCCGTCTTGTATAATTCTTATGTAAAATTTTATTTCCTTTTCATTATGAACCTTTGTATTTAAGACACCTTTATTATGTATTCTCATATTTTATTCAGTTAAATTATTTTTTTTCTTTCCGCAAATTTGAGGGTGTCACATCAAGTAAGGGGTCCAGCACGGTGACCCCTTGGGTCCTATGCTTTTTTATTTGGTGTTACATCCTCTAGTTTGTAAGATCAGCGTCTCTTTTGACTTATGTTTGCATGCTTGGTATTTGGATGATGTCATTATTGTTGGTGATACCTTCGTGGTATGTAAGGTTTTAGAGCTCATTATGAAAGATGGTCCTCGATCGGGTCTTCATCATAATGGTGGTAAAACCAAGGTTATTTTCGCCAACGGAAGATCCCAGGAACATGCATCCTGGTGTTTGGATGATGTCATTATAGCAATAATGGTCGTCATTGCGTGGTATTAACGATTTTGGTGGTCCCGTCGGTGTGTGTTATGCCTTCGGCGGTGAGCTTGTGTTGAAGAGAGCGAGTGACCATGACCATAAAGCTTATGAATTTTGTTGCTAGGATCGATGACCCATGGTGCAAGATTATGTTGCTTCGTTTTTGTATTGGTATGTATTTCTAAGATCTACTTTGCCGCCTTATGTATTCCTGGAACGCATTGTCGCCGCGTATGGTCCCGGCTTTGGTGATTGGCAATAAGGTTGTCTTTCGTAAAGCTGTGGCGAGAGTCTATCTGGAAGAGGTAAGTGTGTTAGAACCTCATAACAAGGGCCATTATTCAAGAGCTGGAGGAAGTTATGAAGGCTCTAGAAAATAATCAAAATGGTAACCGGATTGTGGTAGACCTATTGGATCCGTATCATCATGAGTCCAGAGTTGGGAAAAAGTGTGCTTCTTCTCTTTCAATTCAAGAAGGTGATTTGGAGCTTAATATGGTTGGAGCTACCAGTTCTGCATTGTCGCATTTGCATCCTAATGACTTTGTTGCTTCGTTACTTTAGTATACGTATTTGTAATGTAAGAATGGAGTTAGGAATCTAGATTGTCCAATTGGTGTGTCTGTTAATTTGTCTGATGTGCCTATGGATACTAGGAGTACTAGTGTGAATCTAGTGTTAGGAATATTACCTAGTTTAAATAATTTCCTTAATCTTATGACTTTGTTGCTTCGTTACTTTAGTATACGTATTTGTAATGTAAGAATGGAGTTAGGAATCTAGATTGTCCAATTGGTGTGTCTGTTAATTTGTCTGATGTGCCTATGGATACTAGGAGTACTAGTGTGAATCTAGTGTTAGGAATATTACCTAGTTTAAATAATTTCCTTAATCTTATGACTTTGTTGCTTCGTTACTTTAGTATACGTATTTGTAATGTAAGAATGGAGTTAGGAATCTAGATTGTCCAATTGGTGTGTCTGTTAATTTGTCTGATGTGCCTATGGATACTAGGAGTACTAGTGTGAATCTAGTGTTAGGAATATTACCTAGTTTAAATAATTTCCTTAATCTTATTTTCCTTATTATTAGATTGTTTATATTCTCTAGAATTCTATTACCATTAGTTAATATTTGGTAAATATTGTGTTTATATTGTTCTAGGGTTCTCATGTAATTAGTATAAATACCTATCATTGTATTCCATGCAATTTGTGAATGAAAATAATAAAACTTCAATCCCTTACATGGTATCAATCGCCTTCCGATCCTAACCCTCAAAAATCGTGCCCTACCACTCCGAACATGTCGGCCTCCATCATTCAAAACATCCATGAATCGAGCATCCCGCTCTACCTTGTCAACTTATCCATGGTTGACAAACTTACACCATTAACGTTTATGCAATGGCAAGATCAAGTCTCGTCTCTACTCACCGGCTATGACTTGCTCAAGTACTTGGACGGCTCCTACTCGTGTCCCTCAGCCATTATTGCCGCCACTTCCACCACTGAAAAAACCCCACCAACCACCAACCCGTCGTTCCACACATGGCAACGACAATACCAACTCATCAAGGGTGCTCTCCTTGGCACCCTCACCCCGGAAACTCACGCTCTTGTTATGCGTGCCCCTACCTCCAACGCCGTTTGGACAACTCTCGCCAACACCTTTGCCAAATCAACTCGGGGTCATATCCTTCAAGTTAAGGATCGCCTTGCTCCGTCTCCAAAGATACTACCCAATCCGTCACTGACTACATGCACCTCATCAAGTCTTGCTCCGACAAACTTGCTATTCTTGGAAAACCCATGGATTCTGACGATATAATTGCCAAGGTAATCCGTGGACTCGACTATAACACTTATAAACCTATTATTGATTCCGTTCATGCGCGTGATGACCCAATTTCCTTTGATGCCTTACACGAAAAATTAATCAACTTTGAACTCACCCAAAAACACCATCACCAACCCGCCCCCTTCCCAGCTTCCGCCCATGCTGCCTATCACAACCGCTCGCACACCAAGCCCTACACCGCACCCAACCCCCGTCCCACGTCCTCTAACCCAGCCCCACCCGTGACTGCACCTGACACCCCATCTCCTTTCAAAGGCAAATGTCAATACTGTCGTGCAACCGGTCATGTTATTTCGTCATGTTACAAATTCAAACGTGATATCCCAATGTGGTCTTCCCCCCTTCCCATGCGTTCACCAATGGTCTATCTAACCGGTCCTCGCCTCAAGCTCACACCGCCACCACTAACCAGCTTGATCAAACCGCCTCTCGTCCTTGGCTTGTAGACAGTGGTGCGACTCACCACATCACCAATGATCTTGACAACCTTGCTCTCCATGCTCCATATGATGGGAGCGATGAACTCGTAATTGGCGATGGCTCGGCTCTCCCTATCTCTCGTATAGGTTCGTTTCGCCTTCGCTTTCAAACTACTTCTTTAAAGTTTCAAAAAGTCATATTTGTTCCTTTAATTTCCCGTAATATTCTATCCGTTTCTCAATTCTGTTTTGACAACAACGCTTATTTTGAATTCTCACAAAACACTTTTTCTATAAAGGACCTTCAAACTCATCGGATTCTTATAAGCGGGACGTCTAATGGTGGAGTCTATGAATGGCACCCTCCTCAACCTACCGCATACACTAGCCGCTTATCTCAAGACGTTGGTTGGCATCATCGTCTTGGACATCCGTCGGCAAAAATACTTCATATGTTATCTTCAAAGTTTTCTATAAACATTAGTAATTTACCGATTGATTTTTGTAACTCTTGCAATATACACAAGAGTCATAAGTTAGTCTTTTCCAATTCGACTTTGTCTTCAAACTCACCATTAGATTTAATTTTCACCGATGTTTGGTCATCTCCTATCATATCGTATGACAATTTTAAATATTACATTATTTTTGTTGATCACTTCACTCGTTATGTTTGGTTATATCCTCTCAAATTAAATCCGATGCTACAACTATTTTTGTTCGTTTTCAAAAGCTCGTAGAAAAAATTTTCAAACGACCAATTCGACAAGTCTTCTCCGACAATGGTGGTGAGTACATCAAAATGGCACAAACCTTCAATGCCAACGGCATTAGTCACCTTACAACCCCACCCCATACCTCCGAACTAAACGGGTTTGCCGAACGTCGTCACCGTCACATAGTTGAAACCGGTCTAGCCCTTCTCAATCATGCTAGTCTTCCCTCCACCTTGTGGCCTCATGCCTTCACCACCGCCGTGTATCTCATTAACCGGCTACCTACACCCACCCTAAACCACTCATCTCCGTATCTCAAACTATTCGGCAATGAACCCAACTATACCAAACTTCGGAGCTTTGGATGCCTTTGTTATCCTTGGCTTCGTCCCTACACATCGCACAAACTCGAACCTAGGTCCAAGCCGTGTGTCTTCGTCGGTTATTCACCCACCCAAAGTGCTTTCTATTGCCTTGACCCATTCACCCACAAAGTTTACGTGTCTCGTCATGTCAAATTTGTCGAAAACCGCTTTCCCTACCCCGACCTTGTCTCGCCTAGCACTCGCACCAACTCCTCCCCCCAACCCTCCAATACTCATTGGTTTCACTCCACCGTGCCACCTCCCTCCGCTGCCCCTCACCACCCACCGGACCAGCACCCACCCGCGACAACACCAACCCAGTCCCCACCCCCATCCCCTCGCACTCTGCATGACCAGAACCCAAGCCCCAACTCCCCTGCCCCGCCTCACTCCTCTGCCTTCCTCTGCTTTCCTCCACAATCCCCTGCCTCTGCCCCCCTCTCGGCCGTCTCATCATCACCCCCACCACCACCTCCACCACCCCCACCTTCGTGCCCTGGTGCCATCACGCGCCTCTCTCACAACATCCGCTGTCCCAACCCCAAATACGCCAAAATAGCCACCATTCTACCCCCCTCACGGTTACCCCATACCACCAAGCAAGCCTTGATTGACCCACAATGGCGCAACGCCATGATTGCCGAATACAATGCGCTCAAACACTATGAAACCTATACTCTTGTCCCTCCAAACCCGTCCCTCAATGTTATTGGATGTAAGTGGATTTATCGTATCAAATACAAACCCGACAACTCAATTGACAAATACAAAGCTCGCTTGGTTGCCAAAGGCTTCCTCCAACGTCCCGGAATTGATTACTCGGATACCTTTAGTCCTGTTGTAAAACCCGCCACGGTGCGTACTATTCTTTCCCTTGCTCTTATTAATGGTTGGTGTCTTCGCCAACTTGATATCAACAATGCCTTTTTACAAGGTGCTCTCACAGATACCGTTTACATGTCACAACCACCGGGGTTCACTGACCGCGAACATCCCACTTATGTATGTAAGCTCACCAAAGCTATATACGGTCTCAAACAAGCCCCACGTGCTTGGTACACGACACTGAAGCTTCACCTCCTTGCAACCGGCTTCACGGCTTCACTTGCCGACCCGTCTTTGTTTTTGTGCACGACACCCTCTCACACCATTTATTTATTAGTCTACGTCGATGACATTATTGTCACCGGCTCAAATCCTCAAATCGTGTCAGCCTTCATTGAGTCTTTAGCCACACGGTTCTCACTTAAGGATTTAGGCACACTCTCCTATTTCCTCGGTGTCGAAGTCACCCCCAACCCCCACGGTCTCTTGTTGACACAATCAAAATATATCCATGAATTATTGCACACTCACAAAATGATCGAGTCCAAACCCGCTACCACACCTGTTGCGGTCACCCCTCCCCTCCACACCGATGGGAGCTCTACCATTTCGAACATCACCGACTATCGCTCTTTACTGGGTAGTCTTCAATACCTGTCGTTTACTCGGCCTGACATTGCTTACACCGTCAATAAACTGGCTCAATTTATGCATCGTCCCACTGAACTTCATTGGATTGCTCTCAAACGTCTTCTTCGCTATTTGAATGGCACCATCAATGTTGGCCTTCAAATGTTTCGGTCCTCTCCCACTCATCTTCATGCTTATTGTGATGCTGACTGGGAGGGGGATCGTGACTCGTATTTTTCTACCACTGGCTATGTCACCTACATGGGTCGTAATGCTCTCTCCTGGGCATCCAAACGTCAACGTGCTTTAGCCCGCTCTTCAACCGAAGCCGAATTCCGCGCTGTTGCCACTACTTCGGCCGAGCTCACTTGGCTCAGTTCCTTGCTCACTGAACTCCGTGTTCCATCCGCGTCTTCACCGGTTATCTATTGTGACAACCTTAGTGCTACTCATTATTCTGCTAATCCCGTCTTTCATTCCCGTATGAAGCATCTGGCTTTAGCTTTTCACTTTGTTCGTGAACAAGTTCAAACTGGTCTTCTTCGTGTTCAACATATTTCTGGTGATGACCAACTTGCTGATGTTCTCACCAAACCACTGCATCGACCGCGTTTTAGCTCGTTACTTTCCAAGATCGGTCTCGCCTTCGGATCGTCCGTCTTGCGGGAGCGTGTTAGGAATATTACCTAGTTTAAATATTTTCCTTAATCTTATTTTCCTTATTATTAGATTGTTTATATTCTCTAGAATTCTATTACCATTAGTTAATATTTGGTAAATACTGTGTTTATATTGTTCTAGGGTTCTCATGTAATTAGTATAAATACCTAGCATTGTATTCCATGCAATTTGTGAATGAAAATAATAAAACTTCAATCCCTTACATCTAGATCATTGTCTTGCATGAGAGTATGTCCCCTCGCCTCTAACTCCATTCCTATGGGAACTCCCTCCGAAGAAATTTCAGGGTAAAAAGCGTTGTAGTTCCCTCTTTTTCTTTTATACTGAAGAACTTTTATGAAAATATTGTTGCCGAGCAGCCTAAAATTATAGATTATGTTCAAGAAGATGCAATTTTACAAGTTGATAAGAATAAACGTCTCAATTCTAAACCAAATTACTCATTCCCTTTTTGGCAAGAGAATATGGGCTACACACTTCTTAATTTCTTATATACTCATCTTATTTACAATATATATATACCCTTTTACATTTAATCCAACTACATGTCATTTGTGGGATCCAAAAAATACCCATGTTTTTCTATTTTTCTTAAAATAAATGTGTTCAACTAAATGTAACCATTGTTTCTAAATTGATGGGTGTGTGAATTAACATTTTATAGGAATATATTTTTTTACCAGTCAAATAATAGCATTTATAGGCTTACATAAGAGTAATACTTCTTTTATTCCAATCAATTATATACATTTGATTAAAATATACTTTATATATATTCTATATATGTATAAAAATAATTGGAAGGAAAGAAGTAACTAATAGGAAGTACAAACTCACATAAGGAATGTACTTCGTATGAGAATTTCTCATAATTGTTTGGTAGACAATAAGAAAACTTAATTCAATTTTCTAAAGAAATTAAATGAGCAACTTTCTACATTTTTATTAGAATGAACATTTCATCCGAATTGTCACAAATCCCAAGTTTTGATAAAATTAATAGTACTCATTAATTTACTAAATAAAACAAACTTTCTAGAATTCATTCAATTACAATAAAACTATCATACACGTGAATGCGTTTTGCTGGTCCGCCGACCACCACAGAAGTGAGACTACTTAATGGGGAAGAAAAGAAATGGAAGTGATAATTGAATGTCCACAAATTCTTATTTCAGACGGAGTAATTCCGTCTGAAAAAATAAGACGGGATTATGTTGCCACTTTTTGATAAAATGTAACCACACCTTATATCAACTTGTTTTCAATAGTGGTTACATCTAACTGTAAAATGGTTACAAAATCCCGTCTTATTGCTTCAGACCAAAATGGTCCGTCTGAAGCAAGACCAACTGTTGAATGTCAAATTGAAATTTCACTAGAAAAGTACCCATGTTTTCCTTTTAATCAAACCAGGCTATTTCAGTATATTACCTGAAGAATTTACAAACATTAAGCATCGAACTACGAAAATATAATACGATATGTTAATGTTACAGATTAATTAAAAGGTAAATATTTGTATAAGTCAATTGTTTGAAATGACTTAGATCAAGGGCAATGATAATGTCACTATCGTTTTCACCAATGTCACTCAATTTAAGAAAGTGAATAGTAAGATATTCACATAATTAAATTGTATTTAAGTGACATTGGTAAAAACGATATTGCCATTATTCTCGCCCCAGATCAATGGGATTAGCTAGGATTTAATGTAGCTTAGTGAAGTATATTAAGTTGGAACTTGGAACCAATAATTCTACGAAGTTCTCTTGTATTTATTAAATTATAAACCAGGATTATTATGTCTAAATGAATATTCTTACCTAATAATTCTATGAAGCACTCTTGTATTACTCCTATTAAATTACAAACGAGGACTTTGTCTAAATAAAAATTCGTATCCAAATTATAACTAAACACAAAAAGAAAAAAAAAAGATATTCTACGGTGAAGCCCTGAGTTTTTTGTTTTCTATGATGTATTCCTATATTTTAGAAATTATATTATGTACCCTGAAGTTTATGTCTATACAATGACGACCGTATTGATCGTCTTTACTAAGTTAGTTTCTTAATTAATTTATTAAACCGTCTCTTTATCGTTCCATTACTCGACAACCTACATAATTACTTATTAGTTCGCCGACTAACCCATTAACTCACCAAATACTATACCAATCTAACAAACAATTCACGAAATCTCCATATCATTTTATGTTTCATAACGAAACTTTTTAATAGTAGTTTTTACTTTTTAATAGTAATTTTTGTGATGCAACTTATAGAGGATGCTAATAAGACATTAATGAGATTGAATAAAGGTCGGAATATGGTTTTTAATGCGATAAAACTAATGCAAATTTGAAGGAGGTATCATTGAGAAATAAGGAAAAAATTTATGGGTATAACATAGATTATAAAAAAGAAATGTGTACAACATAGAAACTTGAAATACTTAGGAATACACCGTAAAAAAGAATTGTTGTTTTAATTAACTACTCCATAGATTGTTGAGTGATTTGGAGAATCTCAATCGAAGAAAGTTTAGAAAATTCATTTACTTTTATTTTAAATATATAAAAATAGACAGTTGGTCTTGCTTCAGACGGATCATTTTGATCTAAAGTAATAAGACAGGATTTTGTAACCATTTTACTGTTAGATGTGACCGCTATTGAAAACAATGCAAGTTGTCATAAGCTGTGGTTACATTTTACCAAAAAATGGCAACATAATCCCGTCTTATTTTTCTCCCGGCGGAAATGGTCCTCGTACCCCAAATTTTGATTCATTGAATATAATGGATACATTTTGAGCAAGACAACATATACAATCCTTGAAATTGGTAATGTCAATAATTCTAGACTAGTTTACGACAATTATGATTAAAGTCTACATTAATGCGAAATGAAAAAGAGGTATGACATTCTAGATTCCAACTTCCAAGTATTTATGAGCAACGGTTTATCAAGTTATCATTGCCAAACAAGGCAACAAGTTATTCAAAGATACTTCGCAGTGGTACCACAAATCGAACATGGTCAACATTACATCATCCTCTTGTTTGCTCCAAAATTTATGAAAGAGGACTCTACATTTTCTTTTTTCATAAATTCTCATCACAAATACTAGCAACGGATCTCGGACTTATAAAATGGGCACAAAAAAGACCATATAATCAAATGTATATGAGCATGGTACATTTAATATCAATCTAATTGAGCTTATATGTGTGTTAAAAAAAATTGCGAGCAATAGAGCAAATTATTAATGAGAATCGTTATACAATAGCAAACATAACGTCGAGAAAATTAATACACTAAGGAAATTGAAAAACATCAGACGAGATTTTACGTTCTAAAATCATTTCAATACATCATCATCACTAATATTCATAAGGTAAGAAAAGGGACTATTGATCATTTTTGTTAAGAAGATAAAAAAGGAGATGAAGAAGACATAGGAGATTGATTTAGTCATTTAACAATAAGAAAAACAACGGTTGGTTGCTATGTGTCTTTTTAGGATTCCAATAGACTAAAGTTTTGCATTTAATTTATTTTTTGAACTAAAAATAAAACCCAACATATATGTCTTATTTGAAATTGTTAAAACAATTAGAAATAAGGGTTCTAAGCTTAAGCTTGTTACTTCAAATTACTAATAATAGACAAGAAATTAATTGAAATTAGTTGAAATTTTCTGACAAGACTTCAATTATAAAGTAATTAACATTCATAGTTACACAATAAAAATAGACAACAAAAAGAATTGTCCTAAACAAAAATTAGACAAGTATTTTGATCGAGTGCCCAATAGTATTTACTCTCAAAAAGTTAATTTAGTGATTAGTGTGTGGCTTAATTAAGGTCTTAGTCAATAGTTTAGATTCTAGCTCTAATTTAACCGTCTTCCTTTGGACTCGACTCTAAATTAGTGTTTTTCTTTTCTTTTCTTTTTTCAATTTAGGATTTGTGTCTATTAAAAACTAAGGTCCTATGGCCATTGGTTGTTCGGTGGGGTAGAATGGCGGCGTTGGTGGGAGACCACAAAGGAAAAATGGTTTGCGAACTGTCAACGAGGCGTGAGGCGTATCAGACAGGAACCATGGAGGGTGAGAGAGGATTATTGGATGGTGGTGTTTAGCTTGGAGAGAGGTGGCAAGTTGGTCTTACTATGGTGACCTGACATGATCGCCAACCGGCCAACAGAGATCCAACGGTGGGGCTGGTTGGTGGTGGTGGTTGAATGGTATACTGGTGTACTGTATATTTTTTATTTATGTAGTACATGAGTGGCAGAAATGGTAAAGGTAGATTGTTCAGAAGTGTACTATAATGATGTACTCTGCAAAAATCAATTCTATTTTTTAATAATAATTTAAATATAATGAAATTTTAATAATTTCAAAAATATTATAATGTTTTTAATTTTGCATATTTAAAGAGAATTGAATTGGGTGATTTGTTGAAAGAGAGGGAGTTGAAAGTTGAAACAGAAGGGGCAAACTGAATAATATTGTACATTATTGAGTAAATCAAACAGAAAATATCGCTTGTGACGGTCACAAGCTTGTAACCTCTCACAACCTCTTCTCCACTTGTTCGTCCACTTACTCTCCCACTTGCACATTGCACCTCGTGGGAGGTCACAAGCTTGTGACGAAAAGTGTACGTCACAAGGAGAATTTGCATAACCAAATTCAGGAAAAAGCATAACCCTGAGAGATATACTTCAACATATGATTTGTGAAAAATCAGCAGCCCATAAAGAGGCATAATTCATAAAATCGTAAAGCATTCACTTGTGGTCAAAACTTTCAATCCCAAGATGTATGAATTCATTATTCTTAAGTTCAAGCCCAAAAAAGGGTTGAACACACTTCAGAAAGCCTCAAGTTACAGTAGAGAATGGTAAAATACACGGCATGTTTCAGGAAGAAACTACATTATGTTTGAAGAATAAATCCCTGCACAAGGTTTGTATTCGCTTTTGAGCTTTAGATTGAAGGGATCTTCAGGCAGCAACCTTCTTTGCTGTTACTGAATTGATTATGGTGGCGAATTCCGGACCCTACACAGTCAAACATTTTATTATTAAACATCTATTTAATGCATTCGTGTTTTAGACATGGATAGAGGTACCGACATGTGGAGCCTTTGAGACACTGATGTAATGTTGTTATCGAGAAAGCTAATCAAAATTAGTCATGTTACTAAAACTATGATAACACATCTCAAAAATCACCGCAAATAATAAATTAAAGGAAATAAGAGCAAATGTTTCTCAATCATTTTTTGATAAATTGGATTTTACACTAGGAAGACTGAAGATATATTACGACAACATTTGTAATTGCATTGATATTTCATACGGATTATTTTCAAGAAAGTGATTTATTTAGGTTTGAGGATAAAATGTGATTATTTTGTACTCCTAGAATGCTATGAAGAGTTGTTAATTTTCACACCTTGAGATGAAGTTACGACATATATAGATATAGATAACATCATGTGTGGGATTGGCTGCAAAGAGTTTTCAATTTTCTCATACCTTTAACGAAGCGCCTCCAACAAGAAATCCATCTATGTCCTCTTGCTTTGCAAGCTCTGCACAGTTACCTCCATTGACAGACCCTGCAATCATTTAAACAAAAAATAAAGTAACGAAACATAGCAGGTACTTTAAACTCTAGAAATAGAGAAAATTTGTGCAAACATTCCTCCTCAAAGAACGATATATTCTTTCCCCCGGTAGAAGGACCAAATTGACATAGTATATTTCAAACACAGCAAAATTATGTGAATGGAATTTGCGATGTAGTTCCGTTCCCAAGGGAAAGCAAACTAATGTATTGCCTCCGATCCAAAAACACTGGTCATTCCATCAACAATGGCACAATAACCAAGGTACCATAAAAATTGGGGGAAGGGGAGAAAGTGAATCACTTGATTTAACTAACGAAAACTATAAAATAGAATGGGAACGAATGTACAAGTGAACCACTTGATTGGGAGCATCATAGCCTTTTTGTGACTATCAAGGAAATGGGAAGTCCCAAAAGAAAAAATGGTAAGTATCTATGAGTCGAAGGCTAGGAAAGAATAGTTTAGCTAAGAGCTGCTATCGTGTTCAGAACAAGAATGGAGGCAATAAACAGATTAGTAATACAATCCCAGAGGTGACCTAAATATATCTGGATATTTCTTCACATATCAGTTCATTTTGGCTAAACATCTGTTTGTGAATGATGTGTCATACTCAAAGAGACTATGACACGTAATTCCAGGATAACGAGAAGCAGGATTTGTAATGAAAGCATGTTTATCATGATATGTCTCTACCTCCATATATGATGCGGGTCTTGTCAGCGACCTCTTCAGAAACATTCTTTTTAAGCCAACCCCGAACAGCAACATGAACTTCTTGAGCCTGCTGAGGTGAAGCAACTTTACCAGTACCAATAGCCCATACGGGTTCGTAAGCAACGACAACATTTTTCCAGCTTGGCAAGGAATCTGTACAGATAAAAATACACATCATTTTTATTAGCACCTGCGTCATCATGATTACATAAGAAAGGCTAAAAGGTTATTTACCCGCGAAAGCCTTCAATTGCTGGTAGCAAACCTCGAAGGTTTTTCCTGCTTCTCTTTCTTCTAACAGCTCCCCGATACAAGCTATTACTCCAAGACCTTCACTCAGAGCGTATGCAGCCTTTTTCCCTATAAACTGATCATAAAAGATCATTATAATGCAGGCTAACCCTTTGTTTGGAAGGAATGATTCGGAGGAGAGGAAGAGGGAGGAGGACAATATCTCAGGTTTGATAATTAAAATAGAGGGGATCGAAATGGAGCAAGCCATTTTCAGTTTAAAATCCCAAATTAAAATCCTCTAAATATAGGAAAAAATCATTCTTTTTCACCAAAACAAGCCCTTAAAGATTTACCTCGTCTTTTTCACCAATAACATGTCTTCTTTCTGAATGTCCAAGAATAACCCATTGGCATCCAAGATCTTTCAACTGCTCAGCACTGGAGGAGAGAAACTTTTTTAGTGAAAATACTAATATAAAACGAGAATGAAGGAATACACAGCGCTACATTGAATGACTATAGAAAAAAATGTCTACATAAAGCTGCTAAAAAAGATCAATCATCATCGAAAGTAAATGAAGACAAGCTGTCCACCGACATTATCTAAGCATAGTAGTTAACACCTCCTTGGTAGAGTGTTCTACTTCTCATCACAATGGTATTGACTCTTAAAATGGAAAAACTAGAGATGTACAGACACAATTCAAGATCGAAGGATTAAGTAATGACTTCTACACTTCGCCGCATAAATAATTGAATAGAGTTTCACCGCACAGTGACTGAGTGGCATCAAGTTGCGAATTAAATTAGTTCAATATCTCCAAATCCCATCTAGAACCTGACATCTTATTGTTTAGACTTTAGAATACAATATGCACCATTAAAAAAAAGCTACAATGAGCAGCAAAGAATATCACTTGATATGAAACATCCCAAGTTACCTGATTTCTCCTGTAAAAGCTCCGCCTTTGCCTACCCAACAATTTTGAGCTGACAATTCAATCCGGTCGGTTAGGGAACTTTTAACTTGATCAATGTAAACAAAGGGAGGCGCCACAACGACATCTGCAATGTTTTCAAAAGGACAAAAAGAGTAAAGCTCATGTCTTAACAGCTTAAAGATTACAGAATTCAAAAGACATCATAACCTGCAGTTGACAGTCACCAGTAACCCCCAACCCCAACCCCAACCCCATTTCCCCCTTTCCCAACCAACCAAGCAAGTAGTCGTTAATGATAAGAATATGAACTACATTTACAGTGTGCCTTGTTGTAGTGGCATCGCTATCTTTGTTGGATGCTTTTATATTACGGCAGTCAACAATTCCCCCCTTCTACAATTTTTAGCAACAAAACAAAGATGCTACAGATAACTGCAGAAACAAGCAGACTATATTCAGGCTCATATCGCATGTAAAAAAGGCATTATAGAAGAACTATATATAGCATGCTTGTGAGCTACAGTGGTATCTAGATAAAACAAGTAACAAACGAATGTTATAAAAATTGCAAATGTACCATACAAAGAATGAGCAAAATGCAAATACTCTTTATCTATTATACTACTATACAGTCCAAGAAAGCCAGAATAAATGCATATCCAGTAGATAGCAACCACAAATATTAGTATAGCAAAATGAAACCACAAAAGGACCTTACCAACATCAGGCTCCAGCGTAGCACTGTTCAGGTCTGAAACAAGCTTGGTAATAGATTCCTTAGTTCCATTCTGCATTAAACAGAAAGAAAATCCTGTTTCAAGCTATAATCTATTAAGGGTTTATCTTATATTATTTCCATATAAGATCAATCCTCAACAGTAAACATAACAATGTGCATTGTGCACTTAGGGGATCGTAAAATTTGGGAAGCCATCTCCGCCTCTCCAGTAAAAAAAAAAAGTAATACTCCGAAACTATAATAGCAGTACATGATTGTCCTCCCAGTACTTCTACGATATCATTTCAAGAGTAAGATCAGAATTACATAGGGGTAGAGGACGGAAATTCATCAGAAGGGAAGAGAATGTGATGAGATAGTCGATCAGGCATCACTTAAGACAGCTAGACAAGATAGGGGGGCATGGACGTATACAAGGGTTTTTAAACGCATAAAAAGGCACACGAACAATTTGAGAAGAAGGAAGAGCAGAAAAAACCGAAAATAAATTTTTGGACAAGGACGGAAAGGTGATGATACTTACACATTTCCAGTTACCGCCGACAAAGAACTGCCACCAAAATAACACCAGAGGTCAGATATCAATCCAGGCATAAAACTAGCTAAAACATGCTTTCGATCAAAGAACGGAAAAATTAAGATATGCTTCAAACAAAAGCTGCTACAACAATACGGAGTACTAACAATAATGAGAGTGAAAATGTAAACTACATATTAAAAACTCCTACATTATCAACTTATTGCACATACTTCAACATGCATCCAATTCTTCACGAGCCCCACATGATGTCACTAGAAATGCCAAACAAACCTTTTTCACAGTGAAATTACCCCCAAGCTTTTCGGAAGGTTCCCCTCATGGCGTACATATGGATGAATGTACACAACATTACCTCTATTCGATCAAAGTTGTTTCCAATTAAAAAAAACGCTTCAAGGACCATTCACTATGACAACATACGAACTGATATTTAATTTTAGACACGCTTAAAAAAGTGCAATTTTGAAATATTCAGAAGCTGAGACCACTTCCATCAACGCCTAATTTTCGAAATCGTGAAAAAATTAAATCGACATATTTCAAGTACTCCAAAATTATATGGGGACCACGTTTTAGCATCTTCAAACACCAAAGATACATACATTGATTTATCAACAATTCATTACATTCAGCCTCGTATTCATATAAGTTGCAATTACAGTTGACACCTGCCTCAAATTCACATACAACAAAATTAATTCGACATCCTCAAAAATACTCTTTAAATCCAACAGAACTTCAACGCCAAAATAACCTACATTGATTCATCGACAATTCAACATATTTCTCCGTTGTATTCATATAAGTTGAAAGTAGAACCGACACCTCTTCTAATTCATGAAATCAAGACAAAAATAAGTCCACATTTGAAAATATTCTTCAAATTCAGCTGGAATACACCATTTGCATCTTCACACACTAAAAGAACATACATTGATTCATCAACAATTTATCATATTATCCCTCATATTCATATACAACTTGAACTTATAGCCGACACTTGCCTCTAATTCAAGAAATCACAATAAACAAATTCGATATTTCAAAATACCATCCATCATTCAAATAATTCGATATTTCAAAATAGCATCCATCCATCGACAATTCTTTGTAACTCCTTCCAATTCATACAAGTTTGGTGTAGAACCAACACCTCCTCTAATTCACGAAATCACAATAAAATTAACTCAACATCCTCAAAATACTCTCAACTCAATCATGATACACCTTTTTGCATCTTAACACGCCAAAAGAACCTACATTAATTCGCCGAAAATTCAACATATTCTCCCTTGTATACTTGCAATTAGAGCTGACAATTGCCTCTAATTCAAGTAATTACGATAAACCAATTCGACATTCTCCAAATACTTTTCAAATTCAACAGAAAAACACATTTTTGCACCTCCAAAAGACCACCAAAATAACATACATTGAATCATCAACATTACAACATAATCTCCCTCTTATTCATATAAGTAGCAATGAGACCGGACACCTGCCTCTAATCCACACAATCACAATAATAGATTCGGCATTCTCAAATACTCTACAAACTCATTAGATTAAACACATTCCTGCACCTTCTACGCCAAAGTAACATACATCGACTCACCGACAATTTCAACATATTCTCCCACAGCACTCGTATTCATGTAAGTTAAAGTTAAAGCTAACGCTTGCCTTAATTCATGAAATCGCAATAAACTAAAATGACATTATCAAAATACTCTCCAAATTTAAAAAGAATATACTATTTGCATCCTCAGGCGCCAAAACAACACATATTGATTCATCAACACTTCATCATATTCTGCCCCATTTCATATACAAGTTGATATTATAGCCGGCACTTCCTTCTAATTCACGAAATCACAATAAAATTAATTCGACATTTTCTAACATTCTCCAAATTCATACATTGATTCAACAACAATCCCTTATATTATTCTCCCCCCTATTCACGTAAGTTGGAATTAGAACCAACACCTTCTCTAATTCAGGAAATCACAATAAAGCTAACTCCACATCCTCAGAATACTCTCCAAATTCAATCGAAATACACCTTTTTGCATCTTCACACACCAAAAGAATATACATTGATTTCCGACAATTCTACATATTCTCCCTTGTATTCCTATAGCTTGCAACTAGATCCAACACATACCTCTAATTCACGAAAGTACAATAAAGCCGATTCAACATTCTCAAAATACTCTCCAAATTCAACCAACGAAAAACACATTTTCGCACCTTCAACACCGAAGTAACATACATGATTCATCTGACAGCTCATCATGTTCACATACAAGTTTAAACTACCACGCTTGCCTCTAATTCACAAAATCACAATAAAATTAATTCGATAATTTCAAAACACTCTCCAAATTTATCTGAAAAACAGCTCTTTGTACATTCAATCAGCGAATGAACATACATTGATTCATCGACAAATCCTTATATTCTCCCTACTATTCATATAAATTGGAATTAGAACCAACACCTCCTCTAATTCACGAAATCACAATAAAATTAATTCAACATCCTCAAAATACTCTCCAAATTTTACCGAAAAACGCAATGCTACACCTTCAACCCCAAGTAACATACATTGATATATCGACAATTCTAACACATTCTCCCTCGTATCCATATAAGTTGCAATTAGAGCTCACACCTCCTCCAATTCACAAAATCACAATAAAATCGATTCAACAAGCTCAAAATACTCCCCAAATTCAACAGAGAAACACCATAGTAACGTACATCGATTCAACGACAATTCAACATATCCTCCCTAGTATTCACATAAGTAGCAATTAGAGCCGACATATCCTCCAATTCACGAAATCACAATAAAATCGATTCGACATCCTCTAAATACTCCTCAAACTCAACAGAGAAACACCAAATTCAACAGAGAAACATCGATTCATCGACAATTTAACATATTCTCCCTCGTACTAACGTAAGTAGCAAATATAGCCCACGCCTCCTCCAATTCACGGGAATGAAATCGATTTAACATTCGCAAAATACTCTCCAAACTCAACAGAAAAACACATTTCTGCATTTTCAAACATCAATTGAACGCACATTGATTCATCATACTATAAAATCAACATTATACTCAATAAACTTCAAAATATATAAACATAATCACATTCAAGAGAATTAAGTATACCTTGCCAGAAGCAGCCATGGCAACCACACCTCGAGAACCGCAACGAGAGGAAGATAAGCGCAAATGCGAGTCAACTTGCTGAAAAAACGACAACTGAGTCGATACCGACGATTCAAGCTTGAGAAACGATCGACGAAGACCTGTGAACTGAGTCGACACCACCGAGTTAGGGTTTGTTAGTTGCGAAGCCAAAGATGTCGACACAACCGCCATTGTTGATAATCTCCTGCTTTCTCTCTCCTCTCTCTTACTTTCTCTTTCTTCTTCACTTAGTGAGTGTGCTCTGCTAGATTGCTAGATTGAGGTGGAAATTTAGGTTTTTTTTGGAGAAAGAAAAATGTGATATCTAATACGCGCGATAGATGCGCGTGTAGTAGACGCGCGCGTGGTTGTGTTGTGGACTTGTGGTTGGTTTGAGTGGACGGTTAGAGATTGGAGAGTGAGATTGACGCGTTAAGTTAGAGAGTGGGTGAGTTGGTTTTAAGGTTTGGAAAACTTATCTGTGACTTGCGGTTGGTGTAGTCGTGGTCATGTGTGTGTTTGGATTGATTGGGTTTGTTCGACGTCGTTTTATGAGAAGATTAGTGATCACGTCTTCCTTGTGTCTTGAGCGCTCTGACTTTCACAAAGTCTCACGAGTCTAGAGATTGAGAGCGGGCCGGGTTAGAGAGGGCGAGCCCGAACCCACAATAGGGCCGGGTTAGAGAGGGTGAGTCCGAGCCCGCATTGTGGGCTGGGGTGATCGGGCTGGGAATTGGTGACCCTAAACTGGCATGTTTGGGTAAAAATGGCCAAAACTTATGCAGGCTAAACGGGTTGGGGATTAGAGAGCCCATGCCCGACCCGGCTTGGGGTAGCGGGTTGGGCAGGCCAAAATATCAGGCCAGTTAAAGGTAGGGATGGTGGGTCGGGCTAATCTTTACCTATGTCCAGCTCTACTTAAGGGTGAGCATCGGTCTAAGACCGGAGCGGACCAGACCAAACTGAAGACTGAATACATAAAATTTGTTGACCAAATACCGAACCTAAAGATTTCAGTCTTGGACCGGACCCGACCCGAAATATTTAGTTTGGTCTAGTCTTAGACCTAATGGACCGAAAAGTATAATTTGTTAATAAGAAATATACCGTAATAAAATTTAATTCTATAAAATTAAACATAATCAATAATCAAACTATCATTTGACTCAATATAGTCGTTAATATCGCATTTGTGTTGCCTTCTGAAGGTAAATAACCCAAAAACTTCATAAATTATAAATATTATCCTTAAAATACATTAGATTCGGTTTATTCGGTCCGGACCTAAAATAACCGGTCTTGGTCCGGACCGGTCCGAATACCAAAACCACCAAAAATGTGGACTGAGGACCGGACCTAAAATAATTAGGTCTGGATTTGGTCCAGACCAAATGGTTCGATCTGGTCTATTTTTTCGGTTCAGACTTAAAGTTGCTCAGATCTAGCTCTACTGGTGGTCGTTACAAGTTTGTAACATCTCACAAGTCACAACCCTTCTCCCACTTGCTTGACCCCTTACACATCTGATTGCAGCTTGTGAGATGTCACCAAACTTCTGACAAAAAATACCCATCACATAGGAAAATTTGCCTCTTACTTTATTGCAGGCTTTATTAAAGTTGACCAAAATATAGAACATGAATTTAATGTACATATATGATATGATGAATGGTTTTATTTATACGAATTAATGTATATATGATGTACTTTTAAAAGGGACGTATTGGGTCTTCATCCGACAAATATAAAATCGGGTATATTTATTATAAGAGATATAAAAACAAAATAACATAAACTAAATTTAAGTATAATGACGTTAGTTTACCTTTTTTTCTGTTACATTTGTATTATAAACATTGGAAATTTTGATTATTTAAATTTGTACATATTATTAAATTCAAGTGTCGACGCTTAGTCTCACTAATTACATTTAATATAGTTTCATGGTTGTTGTAATCTTTAAAATATGTACAAATTTATTGTATTTTGTTTTTTTGCAACCTAATTAGATACTACTTTGTATATCACTAATTTTTTAACATTAGTAAAATCACATATTACTTATTCTCGATTTGTTATTTATTAACGTTTGAAATGGGTTAATGTGCCCCCTATGATCTACGTTTCATGGGAATGTCGTGTCGTGTCATATGTCTTCGAATTCGTTCAGGTGCTACCTTTTCTTACATTGTTCTTTGTTAGCACCTTAAAAAATTAAAATCTCTCTTTTCTTTATTGTCCTAATATATAAGTCGATTTTGTTAGTTTTCAAGATTTGTGATGCAAGTATAGATTTGGGTTTGTACGGAAGTACGGTTGTCGATCTCAGGGACGGACGATTGTTCAAATTGATCTATAAGAATCTACTAAAGCAATTGCAAGTCACGTGTAAAGTGGGTTCTGATTTGAACTAAACTAAGAAAGTTTAAGTAAAAATAATAGGAAGCAACAATTAAAACGAAACTAAGGTAAGAAAGGCGGATTTTTTTTATCAATAAGAGGGAAGACTAGGGTGAGTGGGTTCATGTGGGTGGTATGACTCAAGTGAAATTGTCGGTTTTAAAAGTCGAAGGGTTGTCTAGTCTAGAAAAACAAATTGAGGCTTTCGATCTTACAATTCCTCCTCAAACCGACTCTAACTAGTTATCGCGTTACTAGATACTGTTTGCCAACCTAGCGGCTCTACGAAAGACTACGACTCTCGATCTTAATTATGGCATTCGAAACAAGCGAAAGATTCATGTGAATTCACATAAGCATTTCATCAAACATGTTATAAGCAACAGTTAAAGACAAGACAATTAAACAACAATTAAGCCCAACAAACTTCAAATTAACTCATACTTGAACCCATAATCCCCACATAACCCTAGCATGGTTACTACTCCCACATACTCAAGGGGAATTCAATATTAACTAAGGATTGCATAAGAGAATAAACAACAAATAACATATTCTAATTAACAATGAACAAATAACAAAAATTAAAAGGAAAACTCAATTAAAGACAAGGTTAAGAGAAGAAATTATACCAACTTGGGAAAAAGGTGAGAACTTTGATAGAATAGCAAAGATTTAATCACAAATCTTTGAATACAAACCAAGTTCCACCACTAAACCAAGCTTCCAACACTAATTAAACCAAGATCAACGCTTAAACTAAAGTAATTAAGGGAAGATTAACACCAATGTACATAGAGTTTCATATCTAGGGTTTCGTGCCTAAAATATTACAAAGTGGGGGTATATATAGGTTCCCAGAAGAGAGGAAAGACGGGCTTTGAAAGAGCAAATGGGCTGAGGATGTCACGGGCGTGAGCTGAGCAGTCACGAGCGTGACAGGGTCCGTCACGAGCGTGACTCAGGCTTCACGAGCGTGAGCTGAGCAGCCAAATCAAGCCAACTTCTGGAATCATCTTCACGAGCGTGAGCTCGAGTCACGGGCGTGACTGGTATCTCACGAGCGTGAGCCTCCAGTCACGGGCGTGACGAGTTTTCCTCGAGTTTTCTTGCTTTGGTGAAGGCGCCTCACGAGCGTGAGATGCAAGTCACGCTCGTGGCTCCGTCTACTTCATGGTCTTCCTCGGATTGGCTTGCCACGACTCGGGGCGGCCTTGGCATGCCAAGTGGGGCCTTCTGAGTGGTCTATCGTCCTCTTGGTCAATCAAAGCTAGGTATAATCCGTCCCAAGTGACGGTTTACCTGGAAAACAAAGTATAAAGAAGAAAAGTGCTAGAGGAACGTAAAACACATAGAAACGCTCCTAGGGAGCGCCAAAGACGAGCCAAAAAGGCCGAATAAAGGTGGAAAAATAGTGTGAAATGACAATATATCAAGTTGTATGAAGAATCTACCTTACTTTTATTATATTAAATATTATGTTCAAATTACTGATTAATTTGTTTTGTGTAGGATTAGTTATGATATCAAGTAGTTTATATTGTCTAGTATAGATTAAACTTTAGCGCTGTTAGCTATAGATTAATTTTTATTAATTGGTAAGTTGTTAGTTTGTATGTTATTGGTTAGTTAATGGATATTGCGTACTTATTTATTAATCTTTGAGTTAATGCATACGACATTTTTTTTACTATTAATTGAAATTGAGGTGGTCTTTCAGATTTTGTGCCAGAATTTCGGAAGTTGGATTCTAGTTAGAGCACCCTTAAATTGAGTTTGAATTCCTATCCACGAGGGCAAGAGATTGTTAGTCGGTAACAATCTATGTTATTTTTAATGCATTTAAGGGGTTGTTTGGTTACCATTTAAAATCACATGAATTGTAATTCATGAGAAGTACAAATGTTGAACCTTGTTTGGTTGAACAAAAACATGGGAATTAGAATTTCCCATGAATTACACTTCGGCCCTGTTCTTTTGGGCTGAATCGGAGCTGAACTGAACTGAACTTATAGGAGTTGAACTGAACTTATAGGAGCTGAACTGAACTTATTGGAGCTGAACTGAACTGAACTGAACTTATAGGAGCTGAACTGAACTTATAGGAGCTGAACTGAACTGAACTTATAGGAGCTGAACTGAACTGAACTTATAAGACTGAACTGAACTTATAGAAGCTGAACTAAACTGAACTAAACTTATAGGATCTGAACTTTTCTGAACTTAATTTTAATTAATTGAATAGAATTTATAAAATCTAAAATTTACTAAACTGAACTTTATTACATAAGGTAAGATAATAACATAATTCCAATTTATATACATTGGTTTGTTCAAATATATTACTACGTTGACATCATCTTTATCTGTATCTTTATTTTTTGGAAAGGACTGTCATAAAAAAAAGTATACTCTAAAACATAAGGTAAGATAATAACATAATTCTGATTTATGTACATTGGTTTGTTCAAATAGATTACTACGTTTACATTACGATAAAAAAAAAAATCACATATTACATCGTTTTCTAACCATCTGTTTCCATATCATCATCTTCCTCATCACTTTCTTCTTTATCTTCACTATCACTCGTAACAACGAATTTATTCCCTCGCCAAATGTTTTTTACTATCTTGTTTCGTACCTTTAACATGGTTTTTTTTCCGCTTATCATCAAACATGCCCAAATCTACTGTTCCTTGAATATTCACGTCATGTTGTATAATAGGTATTCCAAGAGTATGCATCTTTATGAAGTGTGAATGTATAAAACAATAATAGACATTTGATACTTTTGTGACATTCGGGGCATATTTTTTAACACCCACCTTTTTTTCAAATGACCAAATGTCATTCCACTAATTAATGTCAAATTTTTTTATATCGGTTTTCATAAATAATATATTCCGTATAACTTTTCTGAACTTAATTTGTAAGAATTGAATTTTTCTGAACTGAACTTATAAGAGCTGAACTGAACTGAACTGAACTGAAACTGAACTGAACTTATAGGAGCTGAACTGAACTTATAGGAGCTGAACTGAACTGAACTGAACTTATAGGAGCTGAACTGAACTTATAGGAGCTGAACTGAACTTAAAGGGGCTGAGTTTAAGTCCAAAAGAACAGGGCCTTCCTCCAAAATGGAGGAAGTTGCTTACCTAGCCCCTTAGGTAAGTGACAATTCCTATGGAATTCTTGTTCCTACATGTAACTAAACACTTTTTGTCAATTCACATGAAATGCAAGTTAACGGAAAAAACAACTTCCTAGGCATTGCAAATTCCATTGGTTGTGATTTTACATGCTAGGTAGACTTTCTTAGAATCCTAGAGGGAGCAATTGATGTAGATTAAGGACATAGCCTCACCTAGATTACAAACGGTAACTTGTTAGGAGAGTTTTGGAAATGGTGAATCCATGTCAATGTTGAGCCCTAGTGACGAAATAGAGAGAGAATAAATGAAGAAAATTTTAATTGGACTTCTAGACCCTTCTCTTCAATTCAAATGGGTCTACAATTTATTAGCTTCTTTTAGTTACTTACTTTAATCATCTTTTTTCCTATTATTTTTTCGTGCTTTTAACTTTTTGTTATTAATGTTGTAAAGCACAATTTTTACATAACCAACATACAAAAGTCGTATACTTATATGAATATTTTGGTTTTCACAAATACTTATATTCATAAAATTAAATTAAATGTTTATTTGTCAAATTTTCACATTTTTCCTTCTTCTTTGGGGAACAAAACAATAAACTAGTCGTCGTACTGATTAATAAACTAGTCAATGTTAATTACGCCCTATAATCATATCAAACTATCCGTATGAACTAATCCGTATCCGTAATTCCGTAACTATATCCATATCTAGGGGTGAGCATCGGTCCAAACCCGGACCGGACCGGACCGAACCGGACCGGACCAAAGACCGAAAAAAATATTTTGGTGGACCAAAGACCGGACCTAAACAATTCGGTCTTGGACCGGACCAAACCCGTAATTTTCGGTCCGGTCCGGTCCTGGACCTAAATGGACCGAAATTAATAGTTTTTTTTATTTCAAGTATATAATAATTTAAATTTATTTTATAAGTCAAAAAAAATAATTGATCAAAGCATCTTTAACATAAATAACCACCATATTTAGTGTAGAAAGTTGGTTTTGACGATAAAAAACTTGATTACTTTATAAAATTATGACAAATAGTCGTAAAATACCTATATTTTGGTCCATTCGGTCCGGACCAAAATTAACCGGTCTTGGACCGGACCGGACCGAAAACCGAAACTTCAAAAAGTGTGGACCGCAGACCGGACCTAAATAAATCGGTCCGGGTTCGGTCCAGACCAAATGGTCCGGTCCGGTCCATTTTTTCGGTCCGGACCAGAATTTGCTCAGCCCTATCCATATCCATGTCCGTATACATATTCCGTATGGTGGCCGGCTGCCCGCAACCAAAGTGAAAACAATCCTCAAAACCAAACGACAAAAATTTGAAAACAATACTACCAAAATGCAAAAGGTGACAACAATGGCGATCTAAAGCATAATCTTACAATTTCACCCGTATTCCATTATAACAAACGACAAATACAAGAAGAGAAGGAGATAGAGAGATAGAGAGAAAGAGAGACATGGACGACGACGGTACAACTTTAGCTGCTCCAACAATATTCATCCTTGTTTCGCTTCTTCAGTTCGTCCCACGCTATTTCGAAAACCAAATTAGGGTAAATTTCATCAATTTTTATCGTCTTTTACCTTCATTTTCGTTAATTCATGTTCTTTTTTCGATATAAGTCATTGTAGTTGGTGTTGTGGAGGTTTGAATTTTGATCAATCGAGTTAAATTTCGAATGTAACTTAGGTTTTCGTTTGAATATGTTAACATGTTGTATTGATTGATGAAATTTGTTGCATTGAATTGAATTAAATTCTGTGTTTCTATGAAATTTCGCATGTTTAATTTAGGTTGTTGTTCGAGTATGTGGATATGTTGTATTGAATTGAATTGAATTGAATTGCATGTTGTTATGATGTTTTTGATTATATCATTTATTGTCGAAAAGCCGACGGTCTGAAACTTGATGTTTCTGTGATGATCATCTAGCTGCTTTTATTGTTTTTAGATTAATGTAGTTGTTTTAAGTGAAATTTGACTTTTGGTTTAGGTTTTATTTCGAGTAGGTGAACATGTGGTATTGGTTGATGAATTTGTTGTATTGAATTGAATTTTATATATCTATCATTCAATGTCGAAAAGCTGACGACCTGAAACCGGATAGAAGTTTCTTTGATGATCATGTAGCTAATCTAATAGCTTGAAAAGGGAAAACCAGTTTTTATTGTATTCAGATTTAGATTAATACAGTTGATTAAAGTGAAATTTCGCAAGTAAATTAGGTTTCGTTCGAGTATGTGAACATGTGGTATTGATTGATGAATTTGTTGTATTGAATTGTATTATATATTTCTATGATTTTGATCGTCAATTCAGTTAATCTAAAAAAGCTGACGACCTGAAGCCTAATAGATATTTCTTTGATGATCACCTAGCTTTTCTAATTGCTAGAAAACTAGTTTTTATTGTATTTAGACTAATAAAGTCGTTCAAAGTAAAATTTCGCAAGTAATTTAGGTATTCGTTCAAGTATATCGACATGTCGAGTTGTGGATATGTGGTATTGGCTGATGGTATTGTGGTAATGAATTAAATTCTGTAAATGTATGATTTAGATCATCAATTTCATTTCATTTAATGTCTAAGTGCTTACGGCCTAACCTAAGATCTGATGTTTCTTTGATGATCATCTAGCTAATGCTGAGAAAAACGGATTTTTCTTGTATTTAGATTAATGCAGTCGCTTAAGTTACTGAAATAACAAGCACATGACTTGTTATATCATAATTTGAATGTAAAGTTTGGTCGATTTTCTACTGGCAAAATCAGCTTTTAGCTCATCAGTAATAGGAATCTCATCAATTTTGATATATGATGTATGTTTTTCTGTGTAGAAATCCCTTGCATATCTTTAATTCTTTATACCTAACTACTAACGCTGCTGAAAACTTACGTTGACTTCCTCTTTTCTTATCGCTGGCCATTTTGACCCAAGCAAAAACTCCTTCGCAACGAAAAATACAGAGTTGTATAGTATTATATATTTTTTTTATTATTTTCAAAGTTACTCTATTGCTTTACTGGTTCGGTCCCCTAACCTCGCCATTGACTATTTTCCGATTCTTCTTTGTAAATCGAAAGTGCTTCTTTTATATGCAGAATGGGGGTGCAACAAGCGCTGAGGAAAACAAGTTGCGCACTGAAATAAAGCAGCTCTTGAAAGAAGCCAGCTCCTTGACTCAGTGGGTATCATAGTGGTTTCTTACGTTTTCTTTTTCCATTACGTTGATTTGTCAAACGACCTTTATTGGCAGATACATAAAAATGGTTTCTGTTAGCTGATGGGTAATTAAGATATCATCGGTAGTGGTGTTATTAGGGACTGCCAACATTTATTGGCTGTTAAGGATTATAATTTGGCATAGGTGAAAGCCTTTGAGGAATTCGGCTGTTTTTTTTGAGTTGGCATGACTGCGTGAGGGGCCACTCTTTTTCATGAGATAGAATGTAAAATCACCTTTATTTTCGTCAGATTTTTTTGTTCTATGTTTGATGAACTAAATTTGTTAATGCCTTATTTTATCATAGACCATCAACATTTGCACAAGCTGCAAAGCTCAGGAGAATGGCAGCTGCCAAAGAGAAAGAGCTGGCAAAATGTAAGTTAAATACTAAGAGTATTACAGCTTATCTCTGGCATCCTGGATATCTTATACTGATAGACATGATGCAACTCAGTTAACATTTGCTGTACTGATTTAGTTGGTTCAAACAGAATGGTGTGTTTCCAAATGAATGCACTGTGGAATTCTATCTCTTTTGTTGCTCATTGTTGAGAGGCATGGCTTATTTATGAGTGATGCTTTGCAGTCACCGGGTTATCTTAGTAAACCGCTTCACTCTGTCATGTGGATACTTTTGCATTCAAGACATTTCTGTATTCCAGTAGTGATTTGTGTAACTAGCTGCTAGTCAGTTAAAGTGGCTTCTTATTTTTGTCACCATGTCCACTTTAGTCATTAGTCACTTTGGCTATAGCTGTTATTTCGAGACGATTAAGAATACAACAATTTGAACATTATTCCAGTGCTTCAAAAGCTCCCTTCCATAATGTGGCTAGGGTGGTTGAATGGGTACACCACCTTACCCATGACTCCATGAGAGTAATATATTTAAAAAATTTCTGCATTAACTAATGGTGGCAGTACATTGCTGGCTGGGGTAATGTTGTTACTGTTGATAGTGAAGTGAATGACTGCAGTAACTAATTGAAAAATATGACTTGTGGATATGTAATCCCCCACGGTAATCTCGTTAAATATTGGGCTTCACCTGCAGATCAAGAACAGCAGATGCTGGAGAGGCAGTCGGTGTATGATCCATATATGAAGTATGTGGCCCCTGTAAAGGTGCCTATATACGGACTCTATTTAAGCTGTTTCTGAATTCCATGGAGATTTCATTCTTTTCATTAACCAATTTGTTCTACAGGCGTTAACTTATCTTTTGCTGGCTGTTTGGTTCTGGAAATCTCCTGTTGCAGCAATATCTAAAGAACTTGTTCAACCCTTTGGTGAGGGATTATCACTTTTTTAATTTCCCAGCTGGATGTAATTGTTCACCATTCATTTATTTAGTAAACGTGTCCTAGTTTTTATCGATCTTCTAAATCCTCCGTGGCGTAAATCTTATAAGTCCATTAAGACTCAGCTCATTTCTCTACCTTGGTGCAGGAAGAGTGCTATCTTGGAAATCTGGCGGTGATTCAGTGGATAAAGTGATGGTAGGTGCTCCATATGTTGATAATTGTTAGTGCTCTACCAATCTACATAGCTAATTTGCCAGATGTCTCTCGTTTCTCATAACAGTTTATGTCTAAGGTTCATTTCTTTATGATTCAATCTGCCACTTCATTTAGTTTTTGCTCACTCCGTCCCAATCTTTTGCTCACCTTTTTTATTCTTTGTAAAGGGTATCTTAATTAAAGTAAACGAGTGATTGAGACGGGAGGAGTGTTTAATATGGTAATTGGCCAAGTAAAATCATGTAAGACAGACGGAAGGTAACCCTGACCACACATTCCTGCACTTTCGAGTACCTGCCCATAGATTTTTCCCATTACAGTAGTAAAGTTATAGCCAAATTGGCTGGTTATGACCAGTGGCAGATATTGTAGCAAAAATAGGGGTGCGAGTATTGAACCTGTGACCTCACATTTGAACTAATCGCCACTAAAGCATTCCGTTGGTTATCTACTAAATAGTTCTGGCCTAAATAGTTTGTCTGGCTGTGTACTGACCCCCACCATCTTATTGCTGTCGTTAGTGCGTATAAGCAAATGTACATTTTCAGAATATGGATGCAATAGAGGGAAAATTTTGATCTTTGTGCGTAATCCTTGGAACTGAGAACTCCTTCAATCTTATCTCCATGTGCTTTTTTTTTTCTTTTTACTTTTGGAATTGTACTTTGAAGGGAAGTATTGCTAAACTCAGAATGAATGCAGGTTGGAATAGTACCATGGCTAATATTATGCACTCGAGTGAGCAAGCTCATCTGTCGAAAGGTCATTGCATAAGAGGCTTGCTTTGACGTTACTCTTCCATAGCTAACTAGCCAGAAGGGTTTCCAAGCTTTTCAACTCCCAGCTAATCCCACCCTATTATCAACTCTTTTGGTTATACCAGCATCATCCAGTTTTTGTTGGATGCCCCGTTTATAAACTGCCTGTTACTCGTATTAGATTAATTCCTTTCCACCCCTCTTCCCAAGTTCCCGCTGCTGTTGCTGTTTTCTTTGTCAGAGAAGGCTTTAAAGTTGGCCTTCCTGTTTATAGAATTATAGGCTGTCTATTCTTTAGTCCCCATTTTAGTTTTACCACCCTAAAAATTATCAGGACTGCCATCCTTAATTTTTTTGCTAAACTAACACTTCAATAAAATTTTCCCCTTCGGTGAAGTTACGGTGTTGAGCCGATGTCACAAGAAAAGAAACATTTAGGACTAAAACTATATGGCAGATCTCATTTTGTGTAGTTTTTTTGTTTTTTGTTTTGTTTTTGTTTATATCAATCAAC
Organism: Heliosperma pusillum; assembly: GCA_022085475.1. Classification (NCBI taxonomy): domain Eukaryota; kingdom Viridiplantae; phylum Streptophyta; class Magnoliopsida; order Caryophyllales; family Caryophyllaceae; genus Heliosperma; species Heliosperma pusillum. The sequence continues at coordinate 29,689 of JAIUZE010019657.1, forward strand.
ATATATACAATGAAGTTACTAGTTGATTAGTAGCTCACTTCTTATAGAGACGTCAATCTATTATGCATTTGTAAAGCATAGTGTATATTGTTATCAAAACGTAAATCTATATTGCAGAACTACTATAAGTTCAGTTCAACGATATTCCTTTTTGATCTTGAGTTTGATGGCATTGCGCCTTGACCTAAAATTATATAATGACATTGCTATTTGATCATTAGCTCTTCAATTTCTATAAATCATCAAAATAATTTGGATTTGGGACTTTGGGAGTAATGAAGGGGTGGTGCTTGTTTTGGAGCAGTGGTGAGACTTGAGAGGGCTATAGGAGAGTTAAAGACGATATAGTCATTTTCTAGGTCTCTTCAATACATAATCATTCTCTACCTCATTTGCAACTTTAGCCATCAATTAAACACATTTATAATTTAGATACTTCATATCTTGAATGTCCATTTGAGATAGTACTCATGTACTTCTTTATGACTTATGAGTTATTCTCTCCGTGATTCCATTTCAATCATTTATTTGCCTCTGATTAAAATATTGCTCACAAAATAATAAAATAAGGCAAACTAATGAATGAGACACGGGGGTATATATTAGGAGAATACATAATGTTAGAGATATGTACTAATGTACTTAAGTCTGAAGTCTCTTACGCTATTATTTATAATAATTTTGAGCGATTTGTCGACAATCACTTGAAAAACAAAAAAAATTGCATTAAAAAGGAAAGGACCCACCATAGACGGTGTGTGGTGGAATGGGCATATCATATATGTACGAATTTTTACTGACGAGTATGAGGAGCCTATATCCTCTTCAGGTCCGCTCACATAGCATCCTTATAGGAGTATACACTATCTTCAAATTGCTGTTCACAATGACTATTTCCTTTTTTAAACTTCAAACACGTTGAAATATAATCAGTGTGCAATAATAAAACAAAGACTTTTTAAAAAACTTTAACGTCTATCCAAATGGAATGTTATATACCCGTTTTAATGCTAAACATTTAAAACAAGGTGCTTACCCTTAGTTAGTTAGCGTAAGATGACAATTCCACCACGAAGGGTTATAAGTTATAACTACAGGCCGTCGTGGGCCAATTTATAGGCGGATCACGCAGAATCTGATCAAGCCTAGACGAGCCCTTCCCGGGGGAACTCAGAGGATTGATATTGGTTTAGTCTTAGATTAGCGGACCGGAGGACCGTGTCGGGGCAGGCCGACCCGAACCGTACAGTGGTCCATCTATGCCTATGGCTTAGTAGCTGAGTAGGTGACGATGAAAGAGAAGCGTCGACTTGTAGGAAATGTACCAATTAGATTGGGCGTGACATGTCATTGCATGTCCAACTCACTCCTCTCATTTCCTCCTTAAACATTTCTCCTCTTTTTTACATCTTCATACTTCCTTCTTCTTCTTCTCCCTTATCTCTCTAAACCTCACTTTCTCTCTCTACTTCAACAATGGCGATCAAGGTTTTCTTCTTCGCTCTTCTGCTTATCGCATCTCCGTTTCTCCA
>JAIUZE010019658.1:0-31245 GCA_022085475.1 Heliosperma pusillum
GCCATGTACACGGTGCTAGTGCGTTTCATTTACCGTGAGAGAGGTCGTCAATGTATTGTTATGTGTGGATGGGTGATTACATGAGTGATTATTCATGATCATTGCATGACTTGGCATGGTTTGTTTGTCGAGTCTCAATCTTATCAAACTTATACCGCTAACGGTGAGATGCAAGCCCTAGTGAGCGTATTCGGTTGCCTAAGAGTGTCTTCCCCGAGTCTTTGTATAACATGATGGATTCGGATTTGTATTCCATATGCTCTTATCATTATATATTGAATTGCCTATCTATCCTTATCGTATCTCACATGTATATCCTTATGTATGCATGCTTCTACTTTTGTATTTCCTTCTATGTACGTTTAATGTGATATGGCTGGGAGAACCCGGAGTTACTCCCCACTGATTGTGGCGTTCATGTTTTTCATGGATGAACAGGTTGCTTGCATGGATGGCTTTTTGCTTGATATTTTGGGTTCGGGTGTGAGCTAGCGGGCGTTGTCCTTGGATTGAAACACCTCTAGACGATTTTAGCTTGTTTGCTAATCACATTTACTTTGATAACATTTGGAGAGACTACGTCTCTTGTTGTAGTATATTCGTACTTTGGTTTGTAATATTTGACATACCACGTATTTTCTATCTTGCATGTATAAAGTTTTTAAAAATACCGTATTTCCGCTAATTAATTCACATGCTTGTATGTTTTATTTCCGCATTCGCGAGGGTTGTCACACATAGGTTCTTGCATGCATGTATGAAGACTCTTATAGTTCGTTTTAGGATTTTTTTTACTCAAGATTAAGTGTTGAATGAGAATAAAATGCTAAGAGTGTAGTGTTTTAGCCCTTACAAGGTGAAGAACTTTGTGTATAGGCAAGATCCTCTTCCTAGCTTTCTCTTCTTCTTCCTCTTCTCTTTTCTCTGTTCTTCCTTGCTCTCCCTCTCTCTATACTTTGTTTTTTTTGTTGTTGATTTGTTTTGAATGGTAATCTGGTGGGATGTAGAGTGAGGAGTAAATAGTAGAAGTTATGGGGAAAGGAAAAAGAAAGAGTGTTGGGAAGAGGAGGAGTAAGTAGGGTGGTTCTGGGGAAAGTAAAAAGAAAGAGTGTTGGGAAGGGGAGGTGTAGGGGGGGCGGCACAAGCATGGGGAAGGGGGTCTATTTCCCTCATTATGGCTGCTAGGATTGTGGTGTTGAGTCCGTTTTTCGCGCGACGGAAAAAGATGCGCGAGACGGTGATTTATGCAACATCGAAATGCAATACAATTTAACCAATTATCGACACACAAATTATATATGTTCTTTTTTGTTTTATCATGGGTGAATTTATTTAAGGATTGTATTTTACTATCATTTATTCTTAATGTTTGACGATAAATTTTTTTATTAAACTTAGCGACTCAAGGACGCGGTAATTGTATTGTTTCCAAATTTTCCATTTTATCACCTATTGATTTTAGCTTCATAAATATCTTTATTATTATTATTTCTAAATTTCTTTATATTTTATTGACGTATTTTACGCGTATTACAATCTACTCTCCTTAAAGACAAACTTCATCCTCGAAGTTTAAAATTACCCTCAACAATCGCAGCTAACTCTATTATCAACAGCAATTAGTGAACCAACATTCCTAGCTATACAAGGATAAAATGTAAGTATTACATCCTACCTCCCTTAGAGAACGTTATGTCCTCGTAACTAGATAATTACCTCAAATAGCTCTGGGTATTTCACTTTCATGGCCTCCTCGGCTTCCCAAGTGGCTTCCTCGGTGTCTTGGTTCGACCATAGCACCTTGATTATACGGGTCTCTCCATTTCGGGTTTTTCGAACTTTACTATCCAAAATTTTAACGGGTTGCTCTTCATAAGATAGCGAGTCATCGAGTTCTAATACCTCAGGTTCTAAAACGTGCGACGGGTCGCTCAAGTACTTACGGAGCGGGGAAACATGAAAAACGTTGTGGACTCGGTCCAATGATGGTGGTAATGCCAGACGATAGGCTACCTCTCCAACACGCTTCAATATCTCGTATGGACCTATGTATTTGGGGCTCAACTTTCCTTTCTTACCAAATCGCATCACTCCTCTCATTGGTGACACTCGCAACAAAACTTTATCTCCAACTTCAAACTCGATGCTTCTTCGGTGAAGGTCGGCATAACTCTTTTGCCTTCATCTTTTGTTGGATCACTTGGACTTGTTGGATCATTTCTTGAATCATCTGAGGTCCAAGTACAACACTATATGTGAGGTCGTTCCAACATACAGGGCTCCTACATTTCCTTCCGTACAGGGCTTCAAATGGTGCCATCTTGATACTAGCATGGTAACTGTTATTGTATGAAAATTCAATTAGGTCTAGCATGTCCTCCCATGAACCTTTGAATTCTAGAGCGCAGGCTCTAAGCATGTCTTCCTTGAGTCTGGATCGTTTTCTCAGTTTGACCGTTGGTTGCGGGGTGAAATGCGGTACTCATCTTTAGCTTGGTCCTTAAAGACTCTTGTAGTTCTTGCTAGAATCGGGAAATGAATCTCGAATCTCTATCTAAAATGATACTATTTGGAACTCCGTGTAACTTTAGCACGTGTCTCCTGTAAGCCATGGCGAGCTCTTTCTTGTTCCAGGTATCCTTCATTGGTATGAAGTGTGCAGACTTCGTCAATCGATCCACAATTACCCAAATCATGTTGTTTCCTTTCTTGGTCCTTGGCAAGGCGGTAATGAAATCCATTGAGATCGAGTCCGACTTCCATTCTGGGATGTCCAAAGTCTGTAGTAACCCTTGGGGTTTTCTATTCTCGATTTTTACCTTTTGGCAAGTCAAACATCGTGATACGAGTTCTGCTACTTCTTTCTTCATATTCGGCCACCAGAAGGTGTTTTTAAGGTCTTTGTATACCGTGTCACCTCCCGGATGCACTGAATAGGGTGTAGCGTGTGCCTCCTCCATGATTTTCTTCTTTAGCTCGGAGTCTTGAGGTACACACCATCTTGCTTTGTAGCGAATGCTCCCATCCTTCTCGATGCTGAAACCTTCTCCATTCGGGGTCCCAATCTTTGCTTTCTTTGCTTCAATCACTTTATCACCAGCTTGTTTCTCACGGATCGTATCGTATAAGTTGGGTGATAGGGTGAAGTCGTTCATGTCGTCACCTTTAGAGATAACGTTGATGCCCATGTTCTGGATCTCCTCTCTTAGCTTTATTCGTGATATAGCTCCACATAGCGAGTGCACACACTTTCGGCTGAGAGCATCAGCCACTACATTTGCTTCTCCTTCGTGGTATTAGATCTCCATGTCGTAATCCTTGATCAACTCTAACCACCTTATTTGTGTCATGTTTAACTCCTTTTGGGTGAAGATATACTTTAGGCTCTTGTGGTCGGAAAAGATCTTGAAGGTGACTTCATAAAGATAATGACGCCATATCTTGACGGCAAAGACAACGACGGCTAATTCCAGGTCATGAGTCGGGTAATTAACCTCATGTGGCTTTAGTTGTCGGGATGCATAAGCAATGACTCGGTGATCCTGCATTAGCACACATCCTAGACCGTTCTTGGATGCGTCGGTATACACCTTAAAATTTTCATTTCCGCTTGGTAGTGCTAGAACTGGGGCGGTGATTAATCACTCTTTGAGAGTCTGGAATGATTTCTCGCAGTTGTCGTCCCATTGAAACTTGTTTGCCTTCTTCATCATCGAAGTCATCGGTCAGGCGATCTTGGAGAAATCTTTTACAAAACGCCTGTAGTATCCACCTAGACCCAAGAAGCTACGGATCTCGGTGATATTCTCCGGAGTCGGCCAATTGGATACGGCTTCCACTTTGCTTGGATCAACTGAAACTCCTTCTCCTGAGATAACGTGTCTGAGAAAAGAGACTTTTTCTAGCCAAAACTCGCATTTCGACAATTTAGCATACAACTGGTTGTCCCTCAAGTTTTGAAGAACTAGTCTCAAGTGCTCCTCGTGGTCCTCCGTATTCTTCGAGTATACTAAGATATCATCGATGAAGACTACTACAAACGTATCCAGGAATGGTCGGAATATTCGATTCATCAGGTCCATGAACACGGCAGGTGCATTTGTAAGACCAAACGGCATTACAGTGAACTCATAGTGACTATATCTAGTTCGAAAGGCGGTTTTTGGTACATCTCCTCTAATTGGATCTTTAATTCAGCTAGTTCTTTTGGTGCCATCCTATAGGGTGCTTTGGAGATTGGGCCAGTGCCTGGAACAAGGTCGATTTGGAATTCTACTTCCTATTGCGGGGGCATGCCGGGAATCTCTTCAGGGAAGACGTCCTCAAACGCCCGTACTACCTCCACATCTTCGAATCTTGGACTCTTGATGGACACATCATGAACGTGACACAATAAGAATGGAAATTCTTTCCTCAGGTATGATTTTAAGGTGAGGACAGAAACCAATTTTACTTTGGGTTTGACTACCACTCCTTTGTAAGAAACTCGGACTCTTTTGGGTCCTCTTAGTGAAACTTTTTGTTGCCAACAATAAATATTAGCTTTATGTTTATTCAACCAATCCATTCCTAATATCACATCAATACTTCATAAGGGAAACTCGACTAGGTCAACAAGAAAATCGGTCCCCACTATTGTTATGGACACATTCCTAAAGATTTTTGAACATTTCACAACTTCTCCTGATGGTTGCATGAACTTGCTTTCCATCATTTCAATTTGATTAAGCCCAAGAGTGGGTGCAAAAGAACTGGCTATGAACGAATGAGATGCTCCAGAATCAAATAGAACATAAGAGGGTTTAGAATTGATTAGAAATGTACCAGTGACGACGTTCTCGGTCCTTTCAGCTTCATCACGGCCAATGGCGAAAAGTCTCCCAGCTCGGTTCCCATTTTCTCCCTGAACGGTGCTAGTTGATGTAGCTTGATTGTTACCTCCATTGATCGGGGCTCTGCTGACGTCTTGATTGTTGGGATCTCCTTGGGGTCGGGTGACAGGTTGAGCGCGGTTAGAATTTGCATAACTCCCTGTGGTTCTTGCAGGCATTCCTCCATGGCGAGTTTGATTGGTTCCCTTGCTGAGATTCTCATTCCTTGGAGTAGCACTCATAAGCTCGGTGCCCCATTTTGTTGCAGAAGTTGCAGCGAACAGGACTGTCGTTACAATCTTTCCCGGGGTGATCTTGGCGACATTTCTTGCAGAAATAGCGCACACACGAACTGCCTCGCTTGAGAGTTTGTGCTTAAAGGTTTTCCAGGGTTCCCAAAAGTTTTCGGTCTGGGCGGCAAGTTGGTTAAGTTCCCTTTCTTAGGGAATCCTTGGCCTGCATCAGACTGGGTGCCTTTTCGCTTTTCTCCTATCACATCCTTCTTTTCCTCCATGACCCTTTCAATGTTGCTGGCTCGACAGTAAACTGCGGATAGTGTGGCAAACTCTTGTCCTCCTAGTCGGTCCCTAATGCTAAGCTCCAGGATCCGCTCAAACTTGTCGGCTTTGGAAGCTTCATCGGGAGCTAGGTTTGTCGGAAAGCGAGACAGCTCTTGGAACTTTTGATAGTACTCTTGAACCGTCATTGATCCTTGCTTGAGGTTATCGAATTCCCTCCTCTTTGCCCTACGAAGGTGCTCAGGAAAGAATTCAGACCTCAACTCCCTCTTAAATGCTTCCTAAGAAAATGGTTCAATGACTTCCTCTCCCTCATCATCGATGTAGTACTCGGGTTCTAAGAATCGGTCATTGTTATTACCCCACCATGTGTCAGCATTACCAGTGAGGTAGTAGGTGGCTTGGTCCACCATGTACACCTCAGGACATCGTAGGGTTTGGAAGATCTTTTCGAATTCTCGGATCCAGTTTTCTAGTTTCACCGGATCTCCGTCCTGCCCATCGAATTGAGGCGGGCCTTGCAGACTCACAGCCTTGGTCATGCTGGCCGCGGAGTTCGGGGCATTGGTTTGGGCAATTCTTTCCATGGAATCTGCCAAGCATGTGTTAATCTGAACCAACTGTCGGACTACTTCATTCATCCCGTTGTCATCTTGGCTATTGTCCTCATTGTGGACGGGGTTGCTGCGGGGTCGGGCCATCGGTACTACGTGGCGTAACAAACACAATCAATATTTAGTATGTATTCACGGAGTATCTATCCTATGTCAGGTTTACTATATCATATTATTTCCATGCTAGGACATGCGATGATGTTAGCATAAGGCGATATTGCATAATCAATAAATGTGCATAATAAGGCAATTCACTCATAATGAAACAGGGTTATAGCTAATAATAATCACTAGAATATTTCAAACTTCAACAAAACCCCAAATTGTTCAAACCTCAACAATTCAAAATTTAACGGTCTAACTTTTAAATACTAATAAAATAGAATAACAATTCGCATGGTCCTCCTTAGTTAGGTCGAGGATAGTCTAATGGTCTCTACCAGGACTAGGAGGGTCGACAACATCGCTCCCTCCCTCATCCATGTACTCGTCCTCAATCTCGTCCTCAATCTCTTCCCCGGGATCTTCGAATCCCCCCACTGGAAAACCGGCCTCCTCATGGCATCTTGCCACTATTTCATCGAGGCTATGGTTATCCGGGTATTCCGGCAGAGTGGGATCTTCCGTCAACAGGTCAAAATGGACAACCATTTCGTCCCATAGTTCTCTTCTGAACTCGGTGTATATCCCAACGATCGGAAGGGAAAGGATCAGTGCCCTCCTTTGATAAAAAGGGCAGTTACTGAAGTTTTGTGGGTTCATGAGGGCTTAGTACCTCATGTACGCCTTCATTCGCAGACTGTGCTCTGCGATGCACTCGTCTGGGTCCATCACGATGAGATGTTGGCTAACAAGGGGGAAGGCCATCCTATTGCTGACATTATATATAAAATATACGTGGTTAGATAAAATAATCGTAGTATTAATAATCGCATTAATAATCGTCCAAAGTATTCCCACACACAACCTCACCACGTTGAAAAGATTGCTGGTATAAATATGTGTAAAAATTTTATTTTTATTTATTTTTCATTTCTTTTTTTATTATTTTTTTCATTTTTTTTTAAATTAAACTACGTAGTGTCTGGTTGTGGTGGTGTTGGTGTTGGTGGTGGTGGTGGTGGTGAATCAGGATGAGGGAGATAAAGTTATTAATGAAAATGGCAAGGATGAAGGATAGAAAAAGGTAGTTATACGCGTAAGTTTTTGTATAGTTAGTTCATTTCCACTTTTTTGCACCGAGTGGTTGTTTGCACCGGATCTTGACTCTATATATATATAGAATCAGGATCATGTGCGAACTCATTGTTCGGTGCGAACTGTACGAACTTAATAAGGACTCTTGAATTACGTCAAATGGATGGTCCAGATTATAAGATAATAACCCTTATCACTCTCTTCCCTCCTAACACTCAGTAACCCCACCAAACTTCTCACCCACACTCACTCAGTCACGCATACCCCCCCCCCCTGCAGAACTCCAGCCACCCATCCCAACCTCCCGTCGCCAGGAAAACACGTCGTCGACTCCTACCTTATCCCTCCTCCGGGAAAACACGCCATTGACTCCTACCGTATCCCTCCGTCGCCGCTTCTTTGAACTCCACCGTCGCTTTATCTCTGAACTCCACCGTCGTCACTCTTTCGCTTAATCCTCGTCGTTGGCCCGTCGCTTGCACCACCACTCTTGTTTTAGTCGGATAATTTGGACCTGGAGAAGGTCTTTGCTTGTGTAATGGTGGTCATGCTCATCTGAGTTGGTGGTGGTCGATTAAGTCTCTGGCAGTGGGCAAAAAATGTCGGTAGTGCGAGTACATGTGTGTCGCGTAGTCTTGGAATCGAGAATGGTGGTGGCGACTGACGATAGTGGTCTGATGTGTAGTTGTTGGGATATGTGGTGGGTTCTACCCAGAAAGGAGACGTCGGAATGTTCTGGATGTTCACTTATTTCGCCGACGAGGGGCTGGGTTTCCGTCGGTGCTGTCGTCATATGTGACCGGAGTAGGAAGTAGTGGAGGTAGGGGTTGTCTTGGATATGTTTGTCATAGTGTTACTATGTGATGTCCCTGTCCATGTTCGTCAATTGATGTTCTCTCACCAATTCAATTGGAGCAGCTTACTTGCAAATTGTAACTACAATATTGTATAATTTGTTGACTAATTCAGTTTAGGATTGATAAGAGTTTAGTTAATGTGGGTTGTGGTACCTTTTTTTATCTTATTACTCTTTGCGTCTCATCTTGTAGTTCATGGAAATCCGACAAGAAAATCATAGTCCCTAGTCAACTCAACATAAGACACATGGTCCCCCTCGTTTGGATCCCATTAAATTTTTGAGTACACTCGTTTAAGTTCCAGATACATATTGTTAGATTGTTAGATACAATCGTATAAGTTTCTAGGTACATACCTTAGCTTCAGCTAACTAGATACATTTCTTTAAGTTAATAGATACATAACTTAAACAAACTAGATACATTCTTTTATATGCTAGATACACATGTTTGACATGCTAGATACATTCCTATACATTGCTAGATACACTCATTTACCTTGCTAGATACTTATGTTTAGCTAGTTGGATACTCTATTTTAAGTTACTAGATACATATGTTTAGCTTCTTGGATACACTTTTTAAATTGTTAGATACATATATTTAGATAGCTAGATACACTCGTTTAAGTTTCTAGATACATATCTCTAGTTAGCCATATACATTTCTTTAAGTTGCTAGATACATTCGCTTAAGTTTCTAGATACATACCTCTACTCCTCTAGCCAGCTAGATACACTTCTTTAAATTGCTAGATACATTCGTTTAAGTTTCTAGATACATACCTCTAGTTAACTAGATACACTTCTTTAAGTTGCTAGATACATTCGTTTAAGTTTCTAGATACATACTTCTAGTTAGCTAGATACACTTTTGTAAGTTGTTAGATACATTCGTTTAAGTTTCTAGATACATACATATAATAAGCTAGATGCACTTCTTTAAATTGCTCAAACACTGTAAGTTAACGAAGATCTTACAAACTGCTCCATACCTTGACAACATTTTTTTTATTGTGATGTTACGGTAGCAAGATTTTCATAAAGACGTAAAAGCGACAATTTGAAAATGTCTATTTGTGTTAATCCCAAACTACATAACTACTAAAAAAGGTACAGTTACAAGTCTGACGTGTATATAAATCAATTAATATAATGTTTATATCCAATTTTACAATTTTATACACACTATTTTGAAAAAATGCACCCAAAATATCACCATTGATCCGCTTCGAGCATCGAATTTTGTTCCCCACTCAATTGAACGAACCATCTGTAGCATGGCCTCCATCTCAGAGCTCGCACCCCTACACTCCTATCGTTAGGAACTCTCCTAAAGTCCTTCAACCACCGTCGAGCAGCCCAGCGTGAGAGCGCCAACATTCGACCCACCTGCAAAATCAAAAATGTACAACCATCACCAATTGAATAATGATATCCAACTCATATCCACAACCTGAATCCAGAAGCCATGGAGAACCACCGTACGAGCCACAACCATCCTTTAATCCTGAACTCGATTCCGCCATTTGAATCGAAATGTGAAATCATTAATAAGCGAAATAAGATATCAGAAAACTAATTGCACCATCGATATACGAGCACACCAATACGCCGGAAACTTGTCTTCATCATCATTGACCAAAAGCGCATAAGTTGGTCGTCAGCGAAGGGAGTGGAAAATGGTGATTTGCTGGTATTATTTTGGGTGGTAGGTGACGGATAGGACCACCTCCGACGGTCTTTCGAAAGCTCCGATGGGTGGTGGTGGTGATGGTGGTGGATGAGGGAGAGAGAGAAGGAAGTTAGGTGTGGTGGTATTGTGGTAGTTGGTGGATAAGAATGAGTGAGAAGGAAGACAGGGCATTGAATTTTGTTTTGTATGGTTAAGGGTGTTTTAAGTAAGTTCGTACCGAAAATTAGTTCGCACCGGATCCTGCCCTTATTTATATATATATATATATATATAGAGAAGAGAGAGAGAGAGAGAGAGAGAGAGAGAGAGAGAGGAGAGATCAAATGAGTCCACCTTATTTCCTTGAGTCCATGAGTCCTTTTAGAGGTCATTGGATCTTGAAGATGGATGGTTGAGATCAAAACACAAAAATGGTCATTAATAATGTGTTTAACCCACTTTCTCTCACGTCCACACTAACTAAACCACTAATAACTCCCTTCCTCTAAAACATTTCTTAGACAATTCATTCATTATATTCACTCTCACTTCTCTCTAAAATTCACTCTCACTTCTCTCTAAAACTCCCTCCCTCACTTTTTCTCATCTTCTTCACCGCCGCCACCTCCAGCCACCGCCGGAGTCCACCACCCACGGCCAGCCAGATCGCAAAAAAAAAAAAAAAAACACTTGCCGCCGTCTTTTGTCCTCGCCACAACGTCCTCCCTTCCCCCTAACCCACAAACCTCCTTCACACTCCCACCATCACCAAATCCCACCACCACCAACTACTTTACTAGATCTACAAAACAAAGACCCCTCTCTACAAAAAAACAAAGCTAGATCTACAAAAAAAAACCAAAATAATTGTAAAAAAAACAAATCTCGTATTGTTTTCTTCTTTTTTTTCTTCTTTTTATTTTCTTTTTTCAAATCTGAAAAATATGAGGTTTTGGTGGTGTTATAGGCGGCAGCGGGTGGAAGACCGGTCCAGTGGTGGCGAGCGTGGAGGACAGCAGTGGTGACCGTGGTTTCTTCTTTTTCTTTTTATTTTTCAAATCTGTAAAATATGAGGTTTTGATGGTGGTATAGGCGGCAGAGGGTGGAGGACCGGTCCGGTGGTGGTGGTGGCGAGCGTGGAGGACGGCAGTGGTGAAGGTCGAATGGTAGTGGAGGACGACAATGGTGGTCAAATGGTGGAGATCTACAATTTTTTTTCTTTCTTTTTTCTCATCTTTTAGATCTACTAAGAAATACTATCAATTTCAAAAAATCAATCAACAAATTCTTTCAGTCTACCTTTTTTTTCTTATTAAGTTAATTTTAATTTTGAATCTATTAAATAAGAATAGATTTTTGAAAAAATAATTAATTGTATTATCTAGTGTTTTAATGTCAAAAATAGTTGTGGTTGTAGTTATTATTGTTGTTTACTTGGTGTCATTGTTGACGGTCACTAAAGTTACACTCTTAAAGGACTAAAGTTACACTCTTAAAGGACTAAAGTTACAGTTACAGTTTCAAGGGACTAAAGTTACAGTTTTAAGGGACTAAAGTTACACTTTCAATGCCTAAAGTTACAATCGTAAAAAGTTCCACTATAATTGACTAAAGTTACATTCAGAAAAGGCTAGAGTTACACTTTACACTATTTAAAAATTCAAATTGTCAAAGTAAGATGCCATAAAATCACTTGTTATAAAAAAAATTACATTATTAAGGATTAAAGTTACATACTAAAGATACGTAAAATGTTAAAAACTTGTCAAAATCAATTTTCAATTTTTAGTATAAAGTTACGGTATTTTGAATTAAAGTTACACATGTAAAAGGCTAAAGTTACACTCAGAAAATACGTAAAATGTCAAAAACTTATCATAAAATCAATTTTTAGTATGAAATTACATTATTTTAGATTAAAGTTACACTCGTAAAAGGTTAAAGTTACACTCTAAAAATACGTAAAATGTCAAAAACTTGTCTTAAAATCACTTTTTAGTATAAAGTTAGACTATTTTGGATTAAAGTTACACTTGTAAAGGGCAAAAGTTACACTCTCAAAATACGTAAAATGTCAAAAACTTGTCTTAAAATTACTTTTTAGTATAAAGTTACACTACTTTGGATTAAAGTTACACTTGTATAAGGCTAAAGTTACACTCTAAAAATACGTAAAATGTAACAAACATGTCTTAAAATCACTTTTTAGTATAGAGTTAAATTATTTTGGATTAAAGTTACACTTGTAAAAGGCTAAAGTTACACTCTAAAAATACGTAAAATGTCAAAAACGTGTTTTAAAATCAATTTTTAGTATAAAGTTACATTTTTTGGGATTAAAGTTACACTTGTAAAAGATGAAAGTTACACTTGTAAAACCGTATACTTGTAGAAAAACAAAATTTACACTTGAAGACAAAAGTTACACCAAAAAATGCTAAAATGTCATCAACTTTAAGCTAGAGAGAGAAAGAAAATTAATTAGTGTATAAGTAATGGATTAGTGTAATGGTGATTTTTTGCTTTTAATCTCAACCACCCACCTTGAAAGATCTAAGGGCTCATAAGAGGACTTAAGGACTCAAAAGATATGATGGACTCATTTGAACCTTTCTCTCTCTCTCTCTCTCTCTATATTTATATATATATATATATATATATATATATATATATATATATATATAGAGGCAAGTTATAATGAGTCTACCTTCAAAATTGAGTCCATGAGTCCTCATCTTGCCCTTTGGATGAAAGAGATGGAGGGACAAGATTAGAACAAGATGGAAGGCTAAGATTAAAAGAAAAATGAAGGGACAAGATTAGAACAAAATGAAGGGACAAGATTAGAACCAAATGAGTGGTTTTAATTACTTTCACCTACATTACGAGTATAACTTCAACTATTATTTTTGAAACTTCAACCATTATTTGTGTAATTTCAAAATAAAATGTGATTTCGAGTATATAAATTTGAATTTACGTAACTTTAAGATATGTTTATGTGATTTTTACCTTTTTATGAGGGTAACTTTAGTCATTAAGAGTGTAACTTCAACCATTATTTGTGTAACTTCAAAATAAAAATTGATTTCGAGTATATAAATTTGAATTTATGTAACTTTAAGATAAATTTATGTGATTTTTACCTTTTTATGAGGGTAACTTTAGTCATTAAAAGTGTAACTTCAACCATTATTTTTGTAACTTTAAATTAAAATGTGATTTCGACTATATAAATTTGAATTTATATAATTTTTAAACAAATTTATGTGATTTTAGTTTTTTTGAATGTAACTTTAATTCTCAATTGTGTAACTTTAAGTTAAAATATGATTTAATTTTAACATTTTTATAAGCGTAACTTTAACCTTTATTAGTGAAACTTTATTTATTAATTGTGTAACTTTAGTCAATTATAGTGGAACTCATGTTTAGGTAACTTTAGTCTTTTCTAGTGTAACTTCAGTCCATACTAATGTAACTATAGTCATTAATTAAGTAACTTCAGTCCTTAATAAGATAACTTTAGTCCAGTGCAACTTTAGTCCATAATTGTGAAACTTTAGTACATACTAGTGAAACTTTAGTCCATAATTGTGAAACTTTAATACAATACTAGTGAAACCTTAATACAATACTAGTGAAACTTTAGTACTTACTAGTGAAACTTCAGCCTATACTAGTGAAACTTCAGTACATACTAGTGAAACTTTAGTATGTACTAGTGAAACTTTAGTAGAAAAAATAAAATATAAAAAAATGAGAAGTAATATAAAAATAAAAAACATAAAAATCTGAAAAATGAAAAAAGAGATCTAAAATGTTAGTGGTTATTTCTTTTACCTTTTTTTCCAGATCTAAAACGAAATATAATAAATTAGACTAAAAATGTGATGGTACAAATCTGGAAAAAAAAAACCGAAAATTTGAAAAAAAAAACCCACGACCTTCTTCTTCTTCCCTCACCACACTCCCATCAACAACCAGATCTAAAGATTAAGAACAAAAACATATAAAATTTAACATATAAAAACGAGACAAATAAGTCCCAAAAAATTTAAAAACCTACAGTAACACAACAGATAATATAAAACAACCTTTTAATGTATAATAGTGTAACTTTAATAAATAGTAGTGTAATTTCAACTACCAACAACAACAAAAGAAAAACAAAAAAAGAACAATCACCATACACTCCACCAAAAAATGAGATTTGAAATAATAATAATAATAATCAACAGATCTAAAAAAACGAGATTTAAAAAAAAACCAAAACTTTGTTTTTTATCCAGAGGGTGGTGGCAGGCGGCTGTCGGGTAGGGTGAGGGAGGAAGGGAGTCAAGGGAAGCAGGGGGTGCGGGAGGCGGTGGCAGATTGGTGGAGAGAGGGGCAGACGGAGGGAGAGAGGCGGGGGTAAAGGTGGCGAGGGCAGATTGGTGAAGAGAGTGACGGTGGAGGGTGGATGTTGGAGTGTGGCGGCAGGGGAGTCTGGTTGCGGAGAGGGGGGCAGAAGAAGCGGCAGGGGGCAGCCGGGGTGGTGGGTTTTGTTTGGTGGTGGTGGGTTTGGAATTGATGGTTGGTTTTGTTTTTTGGTTGGTGGTGGTGGTATGTGAGAGGAAAGAGGAGGAGGAGGGTGGCGGTGGCAGTGGGGGTGGCGGTGGGGACCGGTGGGGGTGGGGACCGGTGGGGAAGGGTTAGGGTTTTTTTTTTCTTTTGTTTTTTTTAAAGAGGATGTTAGAGAGAGAAAGGAGGTATAAAGAGAATGAGAAATGTGAAAATGAAGAAAGATGAGTGAAGAAAGGGTATATATATTAGGGTTTGAAGGGATTGGATTGTGTGTGTCTCACAATCTTGACCCTTCATTTTGTTTTAATCCTAGCCATTCATCCTCTTGATCCAATGGCTTGGATTAGGACTCAAGGACTCAAAAGAGAAGGAGGGACTCATTTGAACCCACCTCTCTCTCTCTATATATATATATATATATATATATATATATATATATATATATATATGATTAAGTATGCTTATATGCTCTAATTATGTTTCTTTTAATATGATATAGATAGGAGAACCCCGAGTTACTCCCTACTAACTGTGACATTCATTTTTAATGAATGAACAAGTTGCAGATTTGTGATTGCATGGGGTTTTGACGAGTGAGTTAACGAGGGTTGTACTTACATCGATTCACCCATAGCGTTGTAGTTTTATATTAGTTTTATTATCTTATTTGTGTATTTATCAAGGGATCGAGATCCCTTGTATTTATTTAAGTTACAATTTGTATAAATGATTTATTAAACTAAATTTTTGTTTTATAATAAAGTGACATTCGCGTTTTTGCCTTTAAAGCTTTTAAAATCTTGTATTTTCCACTGCAATCAATGTGTTTATTTTATAGCATTATCGCGGGTTGTCACATGCAAACCCATCCCTTTTAGATGGCGCCGACTTTCTGGCCAGGTCTTGGGACGATATGGATTTCCATATCATCACCAAGGCCGATGCCCTCTTTGATGAAGAAGAGGTGTGTGACAGTGAGACGAGAATCATACTCGTGACGGTGTTTCAGAATGTTCTGGGAGGGGAAGAGCTCGTTTGATTGGAAGAGACGATGAGGATTGGCGGGTATTTTACCCATAAATAGCGAGTAAAGAGAGAAGTAAGGTTTACTTGAAGACGGCGGTTTCGGTCAACGGCGGAAGAACGAACAAGATCAACGGAAGAGAGAAGGTTTGAGGGTTTGGAGGTGATTATTAAAAGAAATAGAGAGAGAGAGAGAGAGAGAGCGAAGTGGGGTATCAATCAATGCTCATCATGAGGGGAGTGCGAAACTTGGGCATAGGGTGATGCAATTTGAAAAATATATAATTTCCCACTCAACGAATTGAGTCGTGTCTCGCATGAAATTTGAGGCAAACTGTTTGGGCCCAATTTCGTATACATGAACTAGGAGGAAATTGGTAGTTAATAAGAGTTGAGATATGGCAGAGATGGGAGTCTATGTAGCATGAGGTTGGAAAGCAGGATGAAAGGCCATTCAGGTCGGCGTCAATATGCGCTATTTTGGGAAACAAGCCACGAAAACCCTACTAAGGTTAAACTATATAAGTCTAAGAAGGGGGAAGACGAAATATTCATCAACACATATAAAAGAAACCTTAAAACACTAGTACTTAGCTCGTCCCAATCTCCTTTTACGCTTAAAGTTACATTGATTGTTAGTGGACTAATTTGTGGAATTCTGCTCCACCCACGGTTTTTTCTCTCATTGTGTTTTCCGAGTAACCAAATCTCTTATATAGCTTTTTTACGTATTTTATTTTTTTCATATAGCTAAACACTAATACGCAGAAATCACATATAAGTATATAACATAAATAAACAATGGTTTATTGAGTTTGGCCACTTTAGACCACCCTTGAATAATTACTTAATAAAATCTACCAAAACATAAATCATAATTAAAATACTCGGTTGTAAGAAAGGGAACTAAGGGCACACCCGCTCAGTGTTGAATGTGATGGTAATGGCTCATAGATTCTAGTGGCCATACAATAACATGAAGTGTTCGATTAATTGAATACGTCTTCAGTTGTAGACTTTGAGGCGAACTGAATCTTTTGTGTATGGACATCTACAACTTTATTTTACTAAAATGAGTGGAATATCAAAGAGAAAGAAACAATAGAAATTCGTCCATAAACAGATGATTGTTTTAGAAAGTAGAATCTCAAACGCCTCAAATAATCAAATCTCATTGGATAGGGGAAGGAGTAGCAGTAGTCAACTGTGGAAAACGGTAAGCATGAAAGGCAGAAAGCGGGTGGGGCCTTTAGGTGGATCGAGCTCACCAATTTGGATGGTCGCAGAATGCTTTTAATTTTGTGCATCTAATCAAATGATGATCCTGTTAACTTATTTTATCCTAATTTAGATCATAGTGGGATGATCTTCTTCACAGTGACTAATGAAAATGAATGCAAGTTAATGGAAAAATATCTGTAGTTTGACAATTTCGTTTGTTACTCTTTTGAATTGAAATTCTGATTTATTTTTTATATCAATGTCTTCAACCCTCATACCATCGACTTCAATGCAAACATCATAATATGAACAAATATTTTTATTTCCTAAATTGAGTATTCAGTGTCAAAGATTAAGGTGCTAGACCTGGCAAAATAAAACTTAACCCAAAAAACCGATCGAAACATCTGTATTGATAATCGATCGAACCCCTGATATGAGTAACTTCAATAGTACCCAGAACAAGACTCAATCCGAATCGAATCAAAACTGAACCGAATTCAATATTAACCGAATGATACTCGAACCTGTATACATTCGAACCGATAAGAGCGAAACCGATAGACCTGAATTATAAATATTTATTTTCTCATAAAATACTCACGTTTTAGGTATTTTTTCACTAATTCTCTATTTTATTAATGGTTTTATGAATTATGGTATTCAAATTGAAAGGTATAAGGTACATTTAATCTATTTTTTTGAGCTTTAACTAAAAAAGATTATTGCCTGAAACCTAAGGAAACTGATATAAACCCGATCTGAATCGCACCCGACTCGAAACATTACAAACCGATTAAATTGACTAATCAAAATGAGCCCGATCAAAACCGAACTGAAACTGAAACTAAGGTCAACCGATTTAAATCGAACTGATTTAACCTGATCCGAAACTGATCTAATTGATCCATTTGCCGTGTCTATGTGTATACTCCATAAAAGAGGTAAGCGACCGTGGGCCAAACAACTATTAAAAAGAAGTGGAAAATCATCGTCAAATTGGTAAAACAACTATTTCCTCCCTTCAGCTCCACTTTACCATATTTTCATTTTAATTCATTCAACTCAACTTTACCACTTTTAAAATAAAGAATCATAAATGTTCCTTTTTGTCCTGGTGACAACATGTCATTTACACAAATTGCCACTAAATGACTCACTAAATGACACAAAGTGTCACTAAATGGTCCACTAACTCCACTCTATTGGTACTTTTATTAGTTGTTTAATTACTTCTTAATATTAGTGCAAAATTTAATATGGTATAATGGAGTTGAAAGAGTAGTATTAATCCTCACAAATTGGTAAAAAAATTAAGGTGTGATAAATTGGTAAAATAAAAAGTTAATAGTACTGAGAGGGGCTTACCTCGTAGTAAAAAAAAAAGGTACTTTTTCCGTCTCGGTCAATTGTTGTCCATTCATTTTGGCACAAAGAGCAAGAAAATAATGGGGGACCATTTGTGGTTCCACTAAGTGGATACAATTGCACAATAGTCTCACTGGATTATCCAATTATTCATAGAAAACCTTCCTAATATAGAAAGTACAATAATTCACTGAGACACCTAAAAAGGAATAGGACAACAATTGACCGGGACAAAGGGAGTAAAATTTAATATCGGATGGTTTACATAGTATACGTGGTTTTAGGCTATTACGTATACTCGACGGTTTACCCAGAGCGCAACAAATCTAGCGATTACGGATTACCTCGTTACCAAAAAAAAGGTTTATATTATTTTTTTTGTCTACTTTATCAGCTAAATTTAGTACAAAACTACCTTTCTTCTCATTAATCCAGCACAAAAAAAACACACTACAAATACCTATTTGCCGATAATTACTTTCTCCGAAACATATCTAAACTCGGAGGGACACGTTTTCGTCTTCATATATAAGCCAATGTGTTTTCGTCATAGTCATACAAATAAAGTTGTAAGAAAAAACATTGTTAATCCAATTTATCTATTAGTAAATATATTGTATATATTTAGTTCCCTATATTAGTGTATATTGTGATACAGAAATCCCTTGATTTCCGAGATTTAGTTGTTATGTATATTCTGTACATTTGCTATATAATGATCAATAATAATATGCAACCCTCAGGGGATTATATTCCAATATGGTATCAGGTTAGGTTTAGAACTTATTACTCCTAAAACGCCTACAGCCACCCTCGTTCGCCGTCTCTTCTTGCTTTGTCCCCAAGCACCATGACTGGCAACGACACCACCCCTCCCACAAAACTCCACCCAGTCTACTCGGTCTCTAATATCCAACACAAAGTCCGAGTTCTTGACGGTATCAAGGTTCCCTACTCATCGTGGGTTAAACTTTTTAAACTCCACGCTCGTGGGTACAAGGTGATCCATCACATTGATGGCACCCCTGCGCCGGCTAAAACCGCTGCCACCTACGCTGATTGGTGTGAGATTGACGCTCATGTCCTTCAATGGATTTACGGGACGCTTAGCGACGATCTCCTTTTGCGGGTCCTTGAAGAGGAGTCTATTGCTTATGAAGCATGGGAACGTGTGAAAGGTATTTTCACAAATAATAAAGGTTCTCGAGCCGCCGCCATCGAGAATGAATTTTCTAATCTCAAACTTGCTGCCATGCGGTCGCTCGAAGCTTATTGCCAACGCCTTAAGGAACTGGCAGGGCAACTGAAGGATGTTGATGTCACGGTGTCCGACCAACGCCTCGTCTTACAACTCGTGCGTGGTCTTCCTAAGGAATATGACACCACGGCTGCTTATATCAACCAAACATTGCCCGCTTTCGCCGCCGCTTGCAGCATGTTAGAACTCGAGCAACAGCGTCAAGCCGTCAGAGATGAGCCCGCTGCTGCCCTGGTGGCCCCACCTTCTCCTGGTCCCGAGGCTGCTGATGAACCCTCGCCGCCGCCGCGTTCGAAGTTTTCTGGACGCAATCAGAAAGGTAATAATGGCCGCAATAATGGTCGTTCCAATAATCGTGGTTCTCAAAAACCACAACCCCATTCCTCTCAATCGAATTGGACCCGGGTTCAATGGACCCCACCACCCTGGTCGGCTCCTTGGCCCATGCCTCCGTGTCCGTATCCCACTCAAGCCGGCTGGAGTGCACCATGGCAACCGTGGGCACATCCACAACCCAATCGTGGTGCTCCTTCTTCTTCTCGCTCTTCCTGGAAACCGCCTTCTGGTGTTTTTGGTACCACTGCCCAGGCGTATGTTGCTGATACGGAAATGGCAGTACCCACGGACCTGGTTCAAGCTTTTAATGCTATATCATTTAACCCGTCTGATGGTCAATGGTACATGGATACGGGCGCTTCGTCTCATCTAACTGCGGATGCAGGTACTCTTTCTCCTTCGTCTAAAGTTTCTAATATTCGGTCTATTTTTGTCGGCAATGGCTCTAGTATTCCAGTTCAGGGAACCGACACCTCGACTATACCTGCCCATGACCGACCCTTACATTTAAAGAATGTCCTGTATACGCCACATATTATTAAGAATCTTATTTCCGTCCGACAATTCACTAAAGACAATAACGTCTCCGTTGAATTTGACCCCCTTGGTTTTTCTGTGAAGGACCTCAAGAATGGGAAGACGATTCTGAGGAGCAATAGTCATGGCGAGTTATACCCCGTGTCATCCACCGCGTCGCCCTCGGCCTCCACACCTTTTGTCGGTCTCACCTCTTCCATGTGGCATCATCGTCTCGGTCATCCTAGCCCCGTAGTTCTTAGTCGTCTTAATTTGTCTTCTGTTTTTGGTTGTAATAAGGAGCCAGGCTCCAAACTTTGTCCCTCTTGTCAAGTTAGCAAACATCGTCGATTACCATTTGTTGAATCTTCTTCTGTTACTTTAGCACCGTTTGATATAATTCATGCCGATTTGTGGACTTCTCCTGTTGTCAGTCACACAGGTTACAAATATTACATCGTACTCATTGACAATTTTACACAATTTGTGTGGGTCTATCCTCTTAAATTTAAATCTGATGTCTTCACCCACTTTACACATTTTCATACATATGTCAAAACTCAATTCAATTGTCCTATTAAATCCTTCCAATGCGACCTTGGTCGAGAATTTGACAATAATGAGTTTCGTAATTTTGCCTCTAAAAATGGTTTATTATTTCGATTTTCATGTCCACAAACTTCCCCCCAAAATGGAAAATCTGAACGGATGATTCGTCGTCTTAATGAGATTGTTTTAGCTCTATTAGCTCACGCCTCCCTCCCACCAACATACTGGGTCGACGCGCTTCACACTGCCACTTACCTTCATAATATCCTTCCATGTCGTCTCCTTCATTATCGCTCACCAACTTCCGCCCTCTTCCACAAAGAACCCTCCTACACCCATTTACGCGTCTTTGGTTGTGTCTGTTATCCAAATTTATTCGCTAAACGACCTCACACTTTCCCCCCGTTCGACTCCATGTGTTTTCCTAGGTTACCCAACTGAAAATCGAGGTTACAAATGTCTCTCCCTTGCCACTGGTAAAATAATCCTCTCTCGCCATGTTACTTTTGATGAGTCCGTTTTCCCGTTCGCGAAGTCTTTCACGGTTCAACCCGACTCCTACACCTTCCTTCAACCCACGGCCGACCCACCTCTCACTCACCTGTTTGACTTCACCACCAACACTCCGCCCGAACCCACTGCCCCGCACACTCCTCCTCACTCCACGGCCAACTCCCCTGCTACCCCGTCCCCTGCCACCAGTATACCTTGCCCTGCTACCCCGTCCCCTGCCACCAGTATACCTTCCCCTGCTACCCCGTCCCATGCCCATATCCCCACCCCACCAACCGTGCCCACATCTCCCATACCTCTCCCGTCACTCTCCCCCACCGCTACGCCGTCCCCAACCATACCTCCCCCCCCCACCACCTCCTCCCCTGCCCACGCATACAATGACAACCCGTGCCATGAATGGCATTTTTAAACCCCTCCAACCAAAATCTGCTTTCGCTGCTACATCCACACCCCACGTAAGCCCTCTTCCCAAAAGCCCACACCTTGCCCTCCGTGACCCGAACTGGAATGCGGCAATGCAGGCCGAATTTAGTGCTTTACAGGAGAACCATACTTGGGATTTTGTACCTCGTCCCGTGGATGCTTCTGTTATTCGTTGTATGTGGCTTTTTCGTCACAAGTATCGCTCCGACGGTACTCTTGAGAGGTGTAAAGCCCGACTAGTAGTAAATGGCAAAACACAGCAGGTCGGTATTGATTGCGACGAGACATTTAGTCCGGTGGTGAAACCTACTACTATACGAACTGTTCTCAGTCTAGCTGTCTCCCGCTCTTGGCCTATTCATCAATTGGATGTCAAGAACGCTTTCCTTCACGGTGATCTAGCTGAGACGGTCTACATGCACCAACCTCCCGGGTTTGTTGACTCTACTGCACCTCATCATGTCTGTCGCTTACGCAAGTCCCTTTATGGCCTAAAACAGGCGCCCCGAGCTTGGTATCAACGGTTTGCCTCCTTCATTCTATCTAAAGGTTTTACTAGCAGTGTTTGCGATAACTCATTATTTATTTATCATCATGGCAATGCTACTGCTTACCTTCTTCTTTATGTGGACGATATTGTTATTACGGCATCCAGTACATCCCATGTGCGTCAAATCATAGCTGATCTGTCTCGGGAATTTTCTATGACTGATTTGGGTGTCTTGCATCATTTTTTGGGTATTACTGTCACTCGTAATGCAGGCGGACTGTTTTTGTCCCAACAACAATATGCCTCGGACATTCTTAGCCCGGCGAATATGTCGAATTGTAATCCCACTTCTACACCCGTCGAAACTGGTGCTAAATTAAGTGCTACAGCCGGTCCTCTCATTGATGATCCTACCCTTTATCGCCGTCTTGCTGGTGCTCTCCAATATTTGACTATTACCCGTCCGGATATTTCCTATGCTGTGCAACAAGTTTGTCTCTTTATGCATTCTCCTCGTGAGCCTCACCTACATTTTCTAAAGAGGATTTTGCGCTATATCAAGGGTACTTTGGATCATGGTCTTACTATATCCGCATCACGAGCTACCTCTCTTACCGCTTATTCTGATGCTGATTGGAGCGGCTGTCCTGACTCGCGTCGATCCACCTCTGGCTACTATGTTTTTCTTGGTGATAACCTGGTGTCTTTGTCTTCCAAACGCCAGCCCACTGTTTCTCGTTCTAGTGCCGAGGCGGAATATAGGGCCGTTGCTAATGCCGTCGCTGAAACAAGTTGGCTCCGCAATCTTCTACTTGAACTTCATATCCGCATCCCGCGTGCCACTCTTGTTTACTGCGACAACATATCTGCCGTTTATTTGTCCACTAATCCCGTTCAACATCAACGGACGAAGCACATTGAATTAGATATTCATTTTGTCCGTGAAAAGGTTCAGGTTGGTCTTGTTCGCGTGTTACATGTCCCGTCCGAGCATCAGTATGCCGATATATTTACAAAAGAACTGCCACGCCATCTCTTCTCACGTTTTCGGTCCAGCCTGAGCGTCCGACCATCTTCCGCTCCGACTGCGGGGGTGTATTAGTAAATATATTGTATGTATTTAGTTCCCTATATTAGTGTATATTGTGATACGGAAATCCGTTGATTTCCGAGATTTAGTTGTTATGTATATTCTGTACATTTGCTATATAATGATCAATAATAATATGCAACCCTCAGGGGATTATATTCCAATATTATCAACTCCATTAAATTGTAACAAATTTGTCATCATCCTTTACTATTTCTTTACTCGTTTGTTTGTACTGATTGTTTATCACCATTTTGGCAATTCGCCTCGATTTTTTACCAATATGGTAGTTTGGTCGGGATGGGTGAGGAGCATCCCAGAGGAAAGGAAAACGAAAATGGGGAGGGAATGATAAATATAAGTTGTATCATATTTGGTACTTTGTATTAACTATGTTGCATTGTATTCAAGGTGATATACTTACTGCATGAGCATAGAATTTGTAGAGTTGTCGATATATATATTGTATGATTGCTTGAGCAGAAGAATTGATTTTTTTTTTCCTAATACCTTAGGTTTATGAGGATATTGATTAAAAAATTAAGGTTAAAGGAGTTTGATACCCATCGGACGGCAGCCCTTTCGGGGGTTCCTTAGGGACCGATTCACTCTGCGTAGATTGACTGAACGCAGAAAGCCTTAATGTTTACAGATATTTACAGCAGAAAGTCTCAACAGGTCAAATCTCCTTTACAAAGGGCAAGTGTGGGTACAAGTGGGGGGTTCATTTGCCACCCATTTGCACCTTACTTTCCCTTTTGTGAGAGGGATTTGACCCGTATTAAACTTAAGACGGGTCGATCCGTCTTCAATGAGAATTTGTGTATTTATAGTACTGCTTATATCGATAAGTGAACTTTCCTTTTCAAAAGCTCAGGTGCTGTTTGGTTGGGAATAATCATGAGAGGGTAGGGGAATCAAAGTTAATGATTCCCTTTATTTATGTTTGGTTAACCCTTTAAATAATACTGCCTCCTAGTCGGTCATTTCTTTCCTCTTTCCTTATTGGGTAAGTCGGGTTTTCTTCCCTATTTTCCTTTTTGAATGTAGGGTTGTGTGTTTTGTGTGGTTTAAATCATGGATTATTTAATAAGAATACTCCGAACTATTTGGGTACTGCTCAAAATACTCTAAACTCTTTTTTAACTACCAATAAACCCAACTAATGACTCTCTTCAATTTTATTACACTATGACGACTGATTACCTGCTAAGCAGGTAAATAAATCTTTAACCCCAGTTTTCATTTTATATCTCAGTTATCTTCTTCCCCTTCTCCCTTATCTTTTCACCTAATCACCATTAAACCTCTCACTCTTTTATAACAACGCCACGCCCCCATTGATGATCCTCACCAACACACTTCATTGATCATTTTAATTCATCTTCTACTCATTTCCAAATAGTGACGCAGATTGTACATTTGCTTGTTGAAGGGACGCTATTGACGTTGTTATTATTGTATGTACCCATTGTTTAAATTAATTTGAAAGTTTCTCTCCATTGGTCCTTTTGGTTAGGGTTTCATTAATTGACTGTGTGTTTATTTAATTTCCTTTGTTTAGGATGCATTTGATTTTCAATATGGAAACGGTTCCAAGAGCTCTCAAGACCGTTTCCATATTGATCCCCAAATCAAGAATCAAATCCATTCCATCTGGACAAAAATTGTAGCAAATAAAAAGCAGTAGGAAAGTTGAACATAAGGAAGTAAATAAGGTGGGACTCGGGATTTACGTTGTAAATGGAACAAGAAAGTTGGGTATTAAAAAATTTATTAGGTAGGAAGTTGGAGGGTGAAGAGGAACAGTAATGGAGGAAATTGGGTATATCAAAAAATTGAACATGCCTTTATCTTGTAATTGCAGGTGGAAGAAGATGAAGTTGTGGGCCCAACACGTGGTTACCTGTTGCTTTAGGTTAAAAATAGGGTAATTCTATTAAATGCGGAGGGGTCTAATAGTTAGGTATATTGCTAGTTAAATTAAAGACTGGAGTAATTTGAGAAGCACTGTAATAGTTTGGAGTATTCTTGTTAAATAACCCTTAAATCATTTGTATGTGGGGTAGTGTGTTTTGTGTGATCCAAATTCATTTCCTTAATTTTTGTGTAAAAGAAAAAGAGGAAGAAATGAGTGATTAGGAGGGAGTAACAAATTATTGTTTCAAACGGGGCAACCCGTCTTATTGTTTCAGATGGATCAAGCTCTCTCACAAAAGAGCAAGTGGTACAAGTGGGAGGATAATCGATAATCCCCCCACTTGTCTCACGCACTTGCTTTTTTTGTGAGGGGGTTTGACCCGTCTGAATCAATAAGACGGGTCGCCTCGAATGAAGGAATACCAACTCTTTATTTTAGAGGAGTCACTCGCTAAAATACAGGGAGTACTCTGACAAGTTAGAGTATTCGGTTGAGTATTGTGGACCGAGTGGTAGTTTGGTGTATTGTCTGCTTCTGTCGAGTGGTTACTCGACCAAGTGAATGGGGTACGTCTGTCAATTAAGGAAAATCGGTCGAGTAGGTTCGAATACTTGACCGAGTTTTTATTATTTTTGCAGCGATTCGCTCTTTGTTTATGAGGAAGTTAATAGTATGCTTAATCGGTTTCTTAATCCTCGTTTAAAACCCTAAGACTATTAATTTCTCCTAAACACATCTTTTTTTTCTTAATCATTTCTTTGAGAAGATCGATCGTAGATTTCCATTAGCACTTCATCTTTCATACCTTTCACCTTCCATTATTGTTGTAATTTATTCTTTACCATTGTTATTAGTATTGCTTAGACCTAAGCCTTAGAATTTGGGAATTTGGGAAATGGGAATGCTTAGTGATTATTAGCGTTTGTAGTAGTTATCATACGATTGTGTTGTGTAGGTGACAATTTCGTAGAGGAACTTTTCTAAGACTTCCTATTCTTGATTTGGATTTTTGTCAGGGTAGGATTTCCCTTACTCTGTTCGGTTAATGTGCATGAATGTAGCTTTCATAATGATTAATTTTATGATGATGATTCTATAAGGTTCATATACCTACTCATAAGACTCTTCTTATGATTAACTAATTAACTCTTTAATTAGTTTATGCAAGATCTAGTTACATGCTAATAAAAATAAACAAGATGAAGAAAAGAACGGTTTCCTCACATTGCTTGTGTCGAGTATGGGCACAAGGAAAGGACTCCTTCCTCTCCTTGTTCTTGAGCTAATAGATATGGGGATGAACTTCCTAAGTCCCAAGAGTAGAGATACTCCTCTTGGATGCACCTAGACTATCTCAAAATCACCTCTTATCTTATAGTACTAGATAATATAAGAGGCACCCTTTATATCATATATATTATGTCAATATTACTACTATTAGTAATCTTATGAGAATATATGAGAATATATTTTGAACAACTTCCTTAAGTTGTAGAGTTAGAGAGATAAGTTGTAGTCAAGTAGCATGTGAATGAATAATAGAAACTGAGAACTTATTCTCATTTCATGGAGCATGGGGGACCGGTGGTCTAGGGGCTTCGGAAGGAGACAAGCATGCTTGCTTTTTCTCTTACCCAAGTCACTAGGGTAGGCTAAGTTGTATTAGGGTATAATTATGTTATTTTATCACATTAAACCACAACTAATTACTTCCCTAATACACATCAACAATACCGGCCCCATGAGATAATATGGACTCCCATTTTAACTTTTACATTTTGACATTTGTCATGTGTTTGACATGTGACATATTACATGTAATCTTTCTTATAAAATTATATTTAACAATTAAATACAATCTTATAATAAATAAATTATACTTTAACATTTTAAGTAACAATCTATAATTACATGTATGTAAAATGATTTATCTCATACATAATTAATATAATCTACAACTCATTGTAATTATATTTAACCAATCACTCTTATCTCTAATGTTTTATAAACATTATACAACTTTGGTAATATAACATTTAATTACCAACATGTATCTCATTTAATCACATTATAATAAGATGTAATTCTCATATATAGACTGGACTTATTCAATCTTAGGGATTAATTAATCTGTATCGTTATACAATTAATTATTTTTATGATTTGGAATCGTCCTTTCGGTGTGACCTCAAGGGATCAACTGATCACCACCGTCATACGACAGTAATGTCAAACTCTATTAAGCCAATCATTACCGATTAATGTGGAACAATTTACTATAATGTTAATCATCCCTTTTTATTCTTATTAATGAGATTAAATTAAGTGATCGCACTATTGTTGAGGACACTTACTCCAACAATACACCACTTGTTCGCAACAAGTGTGCGTCACCAATTTTTTTGTCCTATTTTAATTTCCCACTTAATGCAAGGTGTCTTGTAGGTTGTACTTGCATGTGATCATATCTAGAGTGGTTTCCTCGATATGGAGAGTAACTGTCTGACCGGAATTATCTACCATGGATACCTTCTGAGCGTGGCCACGCATTTCCAGCTTACTACTCCTCGAGTGGCCTTGAGATATTTGTTAGCCCTGACAAGGGGTTGGAAAATTCCTATCGCACTATTCCCTTCGTTCACTTATAGTCCTTCATGACCCAATAACTGCCCATTCACCCCTTTTTTATAGAATGGCTTGGGGCAAAAATCAAAGTCACTCAGAAACTATGTCGGCTTAGGCGAATAGTCTCTAGTCTAAAGAATTGACTCAAAAAGAATACTATAGTAGCTCTCGCCACGACCAGGCTTTATGAATTGCCAAAACTCTATGAGCGGTCACTGCCCGACAGAGTGTCCCATACAGTCTGCCTATGTGATCGACTTGTCATCTCATATGACTCTATGGCACTTGAACTTGCCATCAATCGCATCACACTCCAGTCACTTCGAGACGTCACCTCATGTAAGTGACTAGGGGCTAAGGCTATGTTAATCCAGT
The DNA here is from genome assembly GCA_022085475.1 of Heliosperma pusillum. Classification (NCBI taxonomy): domain Eukaryota; kingdom Viridiplantae; phylum Streptophyta; class Magnoliopsida; order Caryophyllales; family Caryophyllaceae; genus Heliosperma; species Heliosperma pusillum. The sequence continues at coordinate 28,009 of JAIUZE010019658.1, forward strand.
TCACTTTAATAGGGTTCAAAGTTGTCACTACAACCTATTTGGATATAACAAAGCACAATAATGAGTTTTAGAAACTCAAACGATAAATGTGATTATCTTATATGAACAATCAACACAATGTTATTACTTCATATCATATAATCTAAAGTATACAGGTTCCATGACAGTTCATGGCCATCTTGTCTAAATGCAATAAAAGCTTGGATGGTGGATATACTATGTATCCATTTGGTCCAACTTTATGAATTGCCTTTTTCATTCATCGTTTTTCCTAATAACATGAATTTATCTAAGTACATCACTAGATCTCTATCTAGTGTTGCGCTCTTTAATCTTGAAAGATGCTCCCACTCGTTATAATGATAACCACGTGATGGGTATCTTGGTGGAAGGGTCTACTCATTAGATCCTTGTAACCCACCTCATCCTCATCATTATGTAATAAGACTCTATTTGTAGAATTTTCAATGATTGACACTTCAATCATCCCTTTTTATTTATTCGCTTTTAATATAACAAAATTTAGCCTTGGATTTTGTCGTACCCTTTATAGGTTTGGAAACTTGGGTTCGTGTGATACTTAACACGCAACTAAGTTATTATTACCAAACAAAATAATAAACTCATAGTTCTCCTCGAGAATCTCATGGTCATTCTTGAAGGCTATCCAATGACTCTCATGTGGATTACTTGTTATCAACTTGTCATGCTCTAAGCATACAACTTATCAAGGTATGTGCATATCTTGGCATATATGATTGGCCTGATGGCGGAAACATTAGCAATCATTTGTATCATCTCTCATCTATCACTCTAGATTTTTGATACCTACTCCAAGTCTTTCATCTAGAAATGATTTCTCAAACACTTCTCCACGGAAGGCAATGTCAGTACATCATTCCCAATGACCAATATGTCTCCTACATACGAGACATGGGAGATATTCTTAACTTAGACACAATATTCTTCTTCTAAGTCTTTCATCTAGAAATGATTTCCTAAACACTCCTCCACGGAAGGCAATGTTAGTACATCATTCCTAATGATTGATATGTCTCATACATACAAGACATGGGGGATATTTTGCTCCCACTAATCTTCATGTCCATACATGACGAATTTTCACTCCCACTAATCCTCATGTCCACACATGATAGATCTAGCTCCCACTTAACTACATGCATAAACATGGCTTATTCGACAATTCGAGGAAACCATTCTCTCTTGTTATGCAATGATTTTACAACTTCTCAAGTGCTCTCTTAGGATCACACATTGATCTCCTAAGTTTTGTACGACAACTTGTCCACTTCTAAATGCCCATTTAGAAGGGAAACTTTAAACAACTTTTTGTCACTTTGTCATACATATACTTTCAACGAAGTGTAGATGCAATAATCTTGGATCTCAAAGATGGTTATATTTTAACTTATATACAATACTTTACAATAAAGTTTTATTTACCCTAGGGAGGTCCAAACTTCCCCATGTAATTTTATATGTATAGTATCCATCTTGTATTCTTATGGCTCTTATGCAACAAATTCGAATTGGAAATTATAACCGCCAATCTATAGATCATAATTATTACTTTCAAAAAGTAGATATTTTCACTATAAGCTTTCACTATAAGCTTCCGACCTTGGATGACTTAAGAACATTTTTTCTTGTCTTTGTTTGTGGCATATTTTCTCCCACTCTATTCTTTAGTAAATACGCTTATTTATGTGAAGGATAGCACCATGAGCCACAAACAGTTTTGTTTCTTTAGGTGTAAATGAGAAAATTCTTGTAAGGATAGCTTCATGAGCTCTATTCCTTAGTCACAAACAGCTTTGTTCTCCAGGTATAAGTGGGGTATGATGCTCGTATTAACTCTTATTAACTTTGAGCGATCTATAGTAGACTTATTTGTTTAGACTTTAGTATTCTAGCTTCTCTAAAGACTCACTCTATTTAAGCAAAATACTTGGACTCTTATCCATGTCTTGAACAAATTTAGGATTCTTAACCCTTCCATAGCTAGTATGGAGTCTAATTGGTGTTTGAAAGATCTTATCTTGGGGCTTATATGGATTGTAAATCCCCAAATGTGAGTTCATTAACTCGATTTGACTATGCAATTGATCTTTCTTATTTCAAATAAGTTGTGATACTTAGTCACAAGTCCATAAGTAAGAATCCAATTCATTACTTAGGTAATTATAATGATCCAATCATTATATTTTCTCATATGATCAATTTGTCACAATACTTTATGTTTAAGATATTAACTTTTTATAATGAAAAGTTTAGAGCATAAATTCCACAAACATGATGACTTGGGTTGAAAACCAAGCTATCATTATATAGTACAACGGTTGTCTTTTAAAATGGAAATAATAACCATTTTCCATGTCTAACACAAAAATAAAAAATTCCAAAACGATATTCAAAATAACTAGAAAGACAAATAGCAAGAACGCCAAGCTAATCCTTAGGTCCCCTCTATGTGGTGGCTACCTTACCTCCCTTATCTTTGAGATTCCCTATAGCTTGCTTTGCCGTGTCTTTCTTCTCATGCCCTTAATCTAATTAGGAGGATGAGAACTACAACTTGTATCAAAATACCAAAGTTGAGATTAATATCAATTGTGACAACCCTCGCGAATGCGGAAATAATAAACAAACAAGCATGTGAATTATATTGCGGAAATAGGTAGTTTTTAAAAACTTTTATACATGCAAGTTAAATAAAACGAGGAGTGTCAAAATATTACAACTAAGTGCGGAAAATAACAAAGAGACGGAGTCTCTCAAAATGTTAACAAAGAACAAGTGTTTAGCAAATAAGCTAAAATCGTCTAGAGGTTAATCTTCAGGGACAACGCCCGCTAGCTCACACCCGAACCCCAAAACATCATATCCAAAAAGGCATCCAAGCAAGCAACCTGTTCATTCATGAAAAACATGAACGCCACAATCAGTGGGGAGTAACTCCGGGTTCTCCCAGCCATATCACATTAAACGTACATATAAGGAAATACAAAAGTAAAATCATGCATATATAGATATACATGTGAGATACGATAAGAATAGATAGGCAATCAATATATAATGATAAGATCATGTGGAAATCAAATCCAAAACCATCATGTTATTCAAGACTCGGGGAAGACACTCTTAGGCAACCGAATACGCTCACTAGGGCTTACATCTCACCGTTAGCGGTATAAGTTTGATAAGATTGAGACTCGA
>JAIUZE010019658.1:32639-48146 GCA_022085475.1 Heliosperma pusillum
CAAATGTGAGTTCATTAACTCGATTTGACTATGCAATTGATCTTTCTTATTTCAAATAAGTTGTGATACTTAGTCACAAGTCCATAAGTAAGAATCCAATTCATTACTTAGGTAATTATAATGATCCAATCATTATATTTTCTCATATGATCAATTTGTCACAATACTTTATGTTTAAGATATTAACTTTTTATAATGAAAAGTTTAGAGCATAAATTCCACAAACATGATGACTTGGGTTGAAAACCAAGCTATCATTATATAGTACAACGGTTGTCTTTTAAAATGGAAATAATAACCATTTTCCATGTCTAACACAAAAATAAAAAATTCCAAAACGATATTCAAAATAACTAGAAAGACAAATAGCAAGAACGCCAAGCTAATCCTTAGGTCCCCTCTATGTGGTGGCTACCTTACCTCCCTTATCTTTGAGATTCCCTATAGCTTGCTTTGCCGTGTCTTTCTTCTCATGCCCTTAATCTAATTAGGAGGATGAGAACTACAACTTGTATCAAAATACCAAAGTTGAGATTAATATCAATAACATAAACATCCGAGAGAACTATTATCCATTGGAAGAACTCGTCCAGTCTTAATATTTCCCAAATATCTGGGGCAAATACGTTTCCAATCGCCTATACCATTACAATAATGGCACTTGTCGTTTAGAGGTGACACCCTTCTTAGACTTAGAATAACTATTCCTAATAGCCTTTCTTTGTCCTTAGAAGGTGTGGGCTTGTTCCCTTTGTGTCCACTCTTCTTGAACTTCCTTTTGCTTTTGTCATTTGATGTTCAAAACATCTTTGCAAGTGCTAGCATGGTAGCCGATATCACGCTTGGTTTGCACAACCATTTTGTGCAACTCATGTAGAGTCGTGGTGACGTTTTGCATGTTGAAGTTCACCCTAAAATTAACAAACCATTTGATACGGTTCAGGGAGTGGAGTGTGCGGTCAATCACAAGTTGCTCAGGAATCGCTATTCCTTACTTCTTGAGTATCTCGACATGCTCAATCATTTGAGTACGTGGGAGCAAACATATTGAACATCCTTCATTTTTAAGGTCGAAAAATTAAGAAGTGACTTCATATTGAATGATCCTAAGAGCTCGTGAAAACACGGTCACGAGTTTAATGTAGATTTCATACGTGGAATTCATCTTTATGACATTCCTTTGAAGCTCGGCATCTATAGAGAAGATCAAGACATTCTTGATCGTGGCAGATTCTATTTGGTAGGTCTCATAGGCCTCCTTTACGGCGTTAGTCGACCTTGTATTTTGAAGCGTTGGGAGAAGCCTTGGTGAGGTAACGAAGCTTACCATCACCTTTGGTGGCAAGGCAAAGTTGCCCATTCCAATTCGCGAAATTAGAACAATTCTTTTCGAATTTGCATTGATCCATAAAGGATCTAAGCCATGATACGGTGGTGAGTTGTGGTATGGGAGGTCAAACCTCGTTATCGTTTGCCGACATTGCGAATAAATAAGTTTGACTACAAAATAGAAAAATGAAAGAAACATCAACATTTATCGTTTTAAAATACTTGTAAAGATTTTAAACAAGTTTGACATTTATATAATGACCTCTACCCAATTACATAAATGATTCCAAGACCCAAATTCTATATTAACTCGGGTTTATGTGAGCCACGGACTCCACGACCTTTATCAATATTATTTGGTGGGTTAACTCTTTAACCGATTCTACATTTAGAATTCTTTGTCGATGAAATACTTTATTCTCATATTTAGCCCGGAACACATGGGCCACGGACCCTAATCTTTCCGTTGAGTTCCACCAAATTTCGATGCAATAACGATTTATTGCCCCACTTACCCAACGTAATAAGTTTAGCACCTCGGTGAGCCGAACCTACTTCCTTACGAAATTGGGATTCATGGATTCTACTATTTGTTAAGGCTAAGTCTCAATTACAAAAATATAGTTCAAGTCAATTTGTATTATCTATCTCCTTTTAAGTGAAATAAATAGGTGAACTATCGATAATCATAATTGACGCGGTCGATTGACTCGATAAAATGCATGTGTTGTTTAAGTGGCGATTTGGCATGCATGTAACATATAAATAAAAAGCAAACATAAAATAAATTGCTAGTATGGCCTTCCTAAAATAATAGAAAATAAAATTATCTATTATAAATTCGGAAACCAACTCCTTGGGCCCTTGAACTTCACTTGCACGCCTCCCAAGGACACCGTCTTCCTTTTGGAACGCCTTTCCAAATGGCACCGTCTTTAGGAAACTCTGGGATTACAAATGATATAATAAAATTACAAAGCTATTCTATTATACATTTGCAAACAAACATGAAATAATACAATAAAAGTGATACGAGATCACATTACATTACAACCGAATGAATATTCCCCTACATTTCGGGCAATATCGATTAAAAACTAAGGCCATACAAGACAAATTACATAATTCCAAAAATTACGTAAATCAAAATGACATTTAGTCATTCAAAATGCAGCATAATTATATATAAAATCATGCAATATTAATGTGCCAAATCGCCCTAATAACCTTATATTGTATATAAACCCGGTTTTATAGAAATGCGTGATAATAACCACTTAAAATCACAAATTAATACTTAAATAAAATTTAAGCTCAAGTTAATTACCCTAACTGATTTAGGACTCAAAAATTAGTCTCCACTAATTATTTGACAATAATTCAACTCGGTTTTGCATTATTGCTCGGTTTTGACCCTTTTTAACATAACTTTTATGTAATAATTCCATATTAAACTACAATAATTTATAAATTTGAAAAATAAAATTTTGAATATTCTGTAAAATTTCCAGGAACATCTTCATGTCAAAAATTTTGGTCAAAATTTTTTGAATCATTTTAGAGAAAAATATAGTTGCCATTAGTCGATTTTATCAAATAAAATACTAAAACCACACGAAAATTAATCTAATTAATTTTCAACTTATAAATCTGATATTTAAAATATTTATGCAATATATGATAATTTTCTCATGCCAAAAATTCATTTTAGCTATTTATGCCAAAATAATCACTATTTATCTCTTTTTAACCGTTAAAAATCATAAATCATGCAAAATAAATTATATTTATCTCAAATTTTAGATACAGTAGGTAATGTATGCGTGAGATATCATACTAAAATGTCATGGCCAGATTCGAAGTGTAACTATTTTTAGTCATAAAATGTTCATTTTACTCATTAAAATGGATTTATTTAACTAAAAATCATTAAATAAAGCAATAATATTCCATAAATCATCAAAATGACCTAAAAACATTTTAGGACCAGAAGGTATTTCATGCTCAAAATTTCGTGAATTTATCATATAAATCACTAATTTTCTAGTTTCATTTTGTTATTTTAACTCATAAAAACTTTGTAAAACCGATTGCATGCAACATCCTATGCTCTGATACCAATTGTAAGGTTCATATACCTACTCATAAGACTCTTGTTATGATTAAATAATTAACTCTTTAATTAGTTTATGCAAGATCTAGTTACATACTAATAAAAATAAACAAGATGAAGAAAAGAACGATTTCCTCACATTGCTTGTGTTGAGTATGGGCACAAGGAAAGGTCTCCTTCCTCTCCTTGTTCTTGAGCTAATAGATATGGGGATGAACTTCCTAAGTCTCAAGTGTAGAGACACTCCTCTTGGACTCACCTAGACTATCCCAAAATCACCTCTTATATTATAGTACTAGATAATATAAGAGGCACCCTTTATATCGTATATATTATGTCAATATTACTACTATTAGTAATCTTATGAGAATATATGAGAATGTATTTTGAACAACTTCCTTAAGTTGTAGAGTTAGAGAGATAAGTTGTAGTCCAGTAGCATGTGAATGAATAATAGAAAATGAGAACTTATTCTCATTTCATGGAGCATGGGGGACCGGTGGTCTTGGGGCTTGGGAAGGGGACAAACATGCTTGCTTTTTCTCTTACCCAAGTCACTAGGGTAGGCTAAGTTGTATTAGGGTATAATTATGTTGTTTTATCACATTAAACCACAACTAATTACTTCCCTAATACACATCAACAATACCGGCCCCATGAGATAATATGGACTCCCATTTTAACTTTTACATTTTGACATTTGTCATGTGTTTGACATGTGACATATTACATGTAATCTTGCTTATAAAATTATATTTAACAATTAAATACAATCTTATAATAAATAAATTATACTTTAACATTTTAAGTAACAATCTATAATTACATGTATGTAAAATGATTTATCTCATACATAATTAATATAATCTACAACTCATTGTAATTATATTTAACCAATCACTCTTATCTCTAATGTTTTATAAACATTATACAACTTTGGTAATATAACATTTAATTACCAACATGTATCTCATTTAATCACATTATAATAAGATGTAATTCTCATATATAGACTGGACTTATTCAATCTTAGGGATTAATTAATCTGTATCGTTATACAATTAATTATTTTTATGATTTGGAATCGTCCTTTCGGTGTGACCTCAAGGGATCAACTGATCACCACCGTCATACGACAGTAATGTCAAACTCTATTAAGCCAATCATTACCGATTAATGTGGAACAGTTTACTATAATGTTAATCATCCCTTTTTATTCTTATTAATGAGATTAAATTAAGTGATCGCACTATTGTTGAGGACACTCACTCCAACAGATTCTTGTTGTTGATAATGATTGATGATGCTTATTGATGATTAATGATGTTTGCTTGTGATTTGATACTTTGGAGTGTGGTGATTGTTTGGGAAGAAATATCGAGGGATTGGCTTCACCCTGGGATCGCTTTTGTGGCTTACTTTTGCAAAGAGGATGTGGACAATAAGCATATGGTCTTTTCTAACTTTTGTGAGGCAAAAGTGTTCCATAGTGAAACGGATCCTAGCAAAAGTGAGATGTATAAGGGATAGACGCGGCATGGCAGAGGTTACCCATTGGGAGACGGGGCCTAGGTTTTTTATGGTTCAGCTTGGACACTGGCAGAAGTGACCTAGTTTACCCCCGGGCATATATTGATATGCGATTCGCGAGGATGATGGTGTCGATTGTATTGATATTTTATCGTCTATTGTGTATCTTTTTTATGTTAACAGGGGCTGCCCTTGTTTATTGTTTTCAAGTTTGTTTTGATCCATTTGATATTTCTATAAAATGGTGAGATGCGAATTTTAGCAGGTTATGATCTATGTTGGATGTATTTGGGAACCTGTTGAGGATGGTCAAAGAGAGCTCCCTTAATAAAGTAATAGTTGATCAGAATTTTATCTCACTTGTTATCTATTTGATACTTTGAGTTGGGATTTACATTATAATTTTATTTTATTCATTTTAACAACTATTTAAATGTCCTTATTGTTGATTTGTTATGTACCACATCGGGTAAGCGAGATTGTAACGCCGACTTCTACTTGGGAATGTCTTTTTAATGGCTCTCGGGTAAGAGGGGTTGGTTACGAAGTGGTATTAGATGGACGATCTTGCAACCTAAACCAATGAACTAAATTAATCTAAGGTGTCAATAAAAATGAATGCCGAGCAGAAATGTCTACCTAGGGTGGTCTTTTCTACTCGAGGAAGTATGGCTGTATTGTATAGACCTTCTATTAGCAGACTTACCGAGACTTAGAATCGTCTAGGTGCATACATCCTTAATATGCGAATGCTTAGGTGCTATGTGGTTTCGGTGTCATTGTGACAACCCTCGCGAATGCGGAAATAAAACATACAAACATGTGATTAATATAGCGGAAAATACGGTGTTTTTAAACTTTTCACATGCAATTAGAAATGTACGAGGAATGTCAATAATTACAAACCAAAATGTAAAATACTACAAGAGACGTAGTCTCTCAAAATGTTATCCAACATCAAAGTTATTAGCAAACTAGCTAAACAACGTCTAGAGGTGATTCATCCAGGCCAACGCCCGCTAGCTCACACCCGAACCCAAAATACCACAAGCAAAAAGCCATCCATTCAAGCAACCTGTTCATCCATGAAAAACATGAACGCCACAATCAGTGGGGAGTAACTCCGGGTTCTCCCAGCCATATCACAATAAACGTACATAAACGAAAATACAAAAGTAGAAGCATACATATATAAATATACATGTGAAATACGAGAAGGATAAATAGGCAATTCAATATATATAGATAAGAGCATATGAAGTACAAATCCGTAACCATCATATTATAGAAAGACTCGGAGATGACACTCTTAGGCAACCATACACTCTCACTAGGGCTTGCATCTCACCGTTAGCGGCGTAAGTTTGATAAGATTGAAACTCGACAAACAACCATGCCAAGTCATCCAAAGATCACAATTAATCAATCATATAATCATCCATTCAAACGTACAATACGTTGACGACATCTCTCACGGTAAATGTCACGCACTAGCACCGTGTACATGCAAGTATGATTAAAAGGCATCCACGAGATACAACATTTCCCTGAACGCATACACGATTCAATTTATTTCGTATATGTAGACTAATTTCCTCCTCGTAGGACGACGATATAAATATCCGGTCCTAGTCTAAACCTGGCCAGACTCTCGGAATACACTATTTTCAGATTCGACAAGCGATGACATTTCGCATCCAAGACTCGGTCAATCATAGACTCCGAGTACCTCAAATTCGGTCAACCTTCACGAAAGAGGAGGAAAAGAGCACAAGCCTCACAACAAGCGGTACGCTACATACAATGACACCACCTCGCAAGTACACAACATTTGACGGCCGAGTCGATCAACGCAAAGTGTTCGCCTCTCAACAACGTCGTCATATGCCCACTAACACATGCAATTAAGCAGTAAGGATACACTCCCCGTTCCGACATTCTAGCCTTAAGAACGTGGAGGTAGCCAAGGGAATGAGAGTACAAAGCACATAGGAAATTAGTGCTCAAACCGTAACATGTGTAAAAACCGACTCAAAGTGGAACATACCGAAAACCGTCCCAAAACATGCGATACAAGCGAATGGAATATCATATATTTGAAATATTAATATTTAAAGTCATTACGTAAATTTATACGATAAACGAACCCTCGGAATTAATATAAACGAAAACATAAGAAAGAAACGAAGAAAAGTTTCAGGGGGTGCCAGCCGGTCCATAGGATCGGCCGCCGGCTACCTGGCTGGCACCAAGGTATCATATGAAAACAAGGCAAAATACAGGGGAGTCGCAGCCGGTCAGGGGGACCGGCAGCTGGCTACCCGGCTGGGACCAACATAATACCGAAATCATCAAAAATATACAGCAGTAGACCCAGCCGGTCAGCTGACCGGCAGCCGGTCGGCCGGCTGGGACCAACTTCACCCGAGAATGCCAACACTTCACTTTTATCTTCAATAATCAATTATAACTATTATCAATTACCAACAATCGTCAACAATTATCAACAATTATCAACTCACAATAACCATCATCAATAATACAATTCCTATGATTACTAATCCTATTCTAAATACGATTACTGACATAGAAAACACATAAAACACGTAAATAATATCGAGTAACCCTTCACCGTTACCTTTTTGCGTCTTCAATCCGCGTCGATGTCCTCTTCTATCAAGAAGTAGTCTTTGTCGGGGTCTTGGAGGTCACCACCTACAATTAGATAATAAAAGATGAATAGAATTCACCTTTGAGAAAGACGGATAAATTGAAAAGCGAGAAAGACGGTAATTTTATTACCAATTAAGATAGAGGACGATGAAAGGGAAAGAATAAGACGAACTTGAGTGAATTTGAGCGAGAAACGAAAGAGTAACGATGATTTAAATCTTGAACAATTATGGAGGTTAGGGTTTGATGGTTACTTGGTGAGGAAGAAGAAGATTGAATGTGAGGGAGTTAGGGTTATGAGGGAGTATATGAAGGAGTAAGTGGAAAACATATGGGAAAAGCCCAAAAACGTCTTAAGACGTAACTTACTCGAAATCTCGCGTAAAGTCCAAATACGAACTCGGAAATTCTAAATTAGACACGAGAAATTTAATTTTAAATTAAAACTAAATTTCGCTGAAAAGTATCCGTAAAATATTTTTACTATAAAAATAGGGTACATTTGCGGGTGTTACAATCACCCCACCTTTTAAAAAGTTTCGCCCTCGAAACTTGAGCGAAAGAAAGATACCTTAATCGAATAGGCTTGGATATTTACTACGCATAGAAGCTTCCGTTTCCCAAGTCTCTTCTTCAACATTGGCACATCTCCACAAGATTTTCACTAACGGAACTACTTCACTCCTCAACTTCTTATCCTTGCGATCTAGGATGCGGATCGGCTTCTCTTCAAAGGACAAATTTGGTTCTAGCTCGGGCATTTCAGCTTGAAAGACATGGCTTGGATCACTAACGTACTTTTTCAATTGAGAAACATGGAATACATCATAAACCTTAGCCAAATTCGAGGGTAAGTCCAACTTGTAAGCAACGACACCAATCGTTTTCACAATATCAAAGGGTCCAATGTATTTTGGGCTCAATTTACCCTTAACACCAGACCGTTTAACACTCTTCATTGGAGATACTTTCAAGAATACTTTATCACCAACTTCAAATTCTAACGGTCTTCTTCGGATATCGGCATACGATTTTTGTCGGTCTTGAGCGGCTTTCATTCTATCACGAATGACCTTCACATTATCAATAGTCTCAACAAGAACATCGAGGCCTAAGTCACGAACATCACTCAATTGATTCCAACATATAGGACTTCAGCATTTTCTTCCATAAAGAGCTTCATAAGGAGCCATCTTGATCGAGGCATGATAACTATTGTTGTAAGAAAACTCCACTAACGGTAGACTCTTTTCCCAACTAGATTGGAAGTCGAGTGAACAAGCCCTAAGCAAGTCTTCAAAGTCTGAATAGTCCTCTCGGTCTGACCATCGGTAGCGGCATGAAATGCGGTACTCATCAACAATTTACTACCCATGGCTTCTTGTAAAGCCTTCCAAAATGTCGAATAAAACCTCGGATCTCGGTCGGATATAATCTTCTTGGGAACACCATGGTATCTAACAATCTCATCAACATAGGCTTTCGCTAGTCGATCTAAACTCCAGGTCTCTTTGATCGGAATGAATCTAGCACACTTGGTCAAACGATCAACAACAACCCAAACGACATCTTTACTTCCAACGGTCCTTGGCAAAGCCATGACAAAATCCATAGAGACAGATTCCCACTTCCATAAAGGAATATCCAAAGGTTGTAGTAATCCACCGGGCCTCTTGTGTTCAATTTTCACTTGTTGGCAAGTAAGACATCTTCCAACATAAGACACAACATCGCCTTTCAAATTCGGCCACCAAAATTGTAGCTTCAAATCTTTATACATCTTATCACCTCCGGGGTGAATAGAATAAGGGGAAAGGTGAGCTTCATCGAGAACTCGCTTCCTCAAATCAAGAGCATTAGGAATAAACAAACGGCCATGGAATCGAAGGACACCGTTATCATCAAACTTGAAATCTTTAGCTTTTCCTTCTAGAAGTTTGGCTTGATTAGACTTGTAGGTAAGATCATCAACTTGGCTTTCGCGGATCTCACGGAGAAAAACAGGTTCGGCAGTCATAGCACCAACATAATCAAATCCACGTTCCACGAATTCCAACTTCAACTTTCGAAACTCAATACAAAGATCATCGGGTAATACCCGCATAGCATTCAATGCATGAGAAGCTTTTCTACTAAAAGCATCGGCAACAACATTTGCCTTCCTTTCATAGTATAACAACTCAAAATCATAATCATTCACCAATTCCAACCATCTTCTTTGTCTCATATTCAACTCTTTCTGAGTAAATATGTACTTCAAACTTTTGTGATCGGTGAATATACGACAATGAACACCAATAAGGTAGTGTCTACATACTTTCAAAGCATGAACAACGGCGGCCAATTCCAAATCATGAGTAGGATAGCTCACTTCATGAACTCTCAACTGTCTCGAAGCATAAACCACCACTTTCCAACTTTGCATAAGTACACAACCGAAACCCATCTTGGAAGCATCACAATAGACATCAAAGTCTACTCCATCTTCAGGTGAAGTCAACACCGGAGCGGTAGTCAACCTTTTCTTTAACTCTTGAAAAGCGGCTTCACAAGCTTCATTCCATAGGAATTTGGTTTCCTTCTTCAACAATTGGGTCATGAGTCTAGCAAGCTTGGAGAAATCCTTGACAAATCTACGGTAATAACCAGCTAAGCCAAGAAAACTTCGGACTTCTCTTACATCGGTCGGACTCTTCCAATCAACAACGGCCTCAATTTTAGAAGGATCCACCATTACACCTTCTTTAGAAATTATATGTCCAAGAAAGGACACCTTAGGTAACCAAAATTCACACTTGGAGAATTTGGCAAACCACTTCTGACGACGAAGAACACCCAAAATAGTCCTTAGATGAATAGCATGCTCTTCTTCGGTCTTGGAGAAAATCAGGATGTCGTCAATGAAAACCACCACACACTTATCAAGGTACTCACTAAAAGTGCGGTTCATTTGGTCCATAAAAATAGCGGGAGCATTTGTCAATCCAAATGGCATCACCTTGAACTCAAAGTGACCATACCTTGTACTAAAAGCCGTCTTCGGAATATCAGCATCACGAACAGAAATTTGGTGATAACCGGATCTCAAATCGATCTTGGAAAAAGTAGAAGCACCCTTTAGTTGATCAAACAAATCTTCAATCCTCGGCAAATGATACCTATTCTTGATTGTAATCCGGTTTAGCTCACGGTAATCAATACAAAGTCTCATAGAACCATCTTTCTTCTTCATAAAAAAAACGGGAGCACCCCAAGGCGAGGCACTTGGTCGAATGAAACCCTTCTCGATCATATCATCAAGCTGCTTTCTTAACTCTTTCAATTCGGTTGGAGCCATACGGTAAGGAGCTTTGGCTATGGGTCCGGATCCAGGTACAAGATCAATAGAAAACTCAACATCACGCTCGGGAGGAATCCCTGGCAAGTCTTCAGGGAATACATCAACAAATTCACGAACTATAGGCACATCTTCAATATTTGGCAAAGAGGTAGTTGTAGAAGTCACAATACACAAGTATGCTTGGTGACCCTTTCTTACCATACTCACCAATTTCATTGCGGAAATCAAAGACACACCCTTTCGGGGATGATATCCCTTATAGGTTATTCTAACTCCTAAAGGACTCTTTAAATAAATCTTTTGATCTCGACACTCGAACCTAGCATGATACAATGCTAACCAATCAATACCTGGAATTATATCGAACTCTCCTAGAGGAAACTTAAGGAGATTTGCGGGAAAGATAGTACCCGAAATAGAGATTGGGACATTTGGATAAAGAGTAGAACAAGAGATAATATCTCCAGATGGTAAGGATATGGGAGTATCTTCACTAGATGTAGGCTTGATAGATAATTTATTAGCATAAGTCGAAGACACAAAGGACATAGAAGCACCGATATCAAATAGAATAAGACACGGTTGCTCTAAGATTGAGAACATACCCGTAATTATCTCCGGATGAGCGTCGGCTTCGGCTCGACTCAAAACCAAGATAGAATCCTTAGGTTTGGCAATTGGAGGGGGCAACTTACGATCGGGACAATCATCATAACGGTGACCACCCTTTTGGCAAAAGAAGCAAATATAAGGTCGGTTGGAACATGATACACCGGGGTGGTGTGGAAGTCTACAACGGTTGCAAAAGCGACCTTGAGCTTGAGGAGGAGCATATGGCCTATGAGCCACGTTAGAAGTAGCTCGGGGAATGAAAGGAGCGGGAGCTCTTTTTTTTGCATTTGAAGGAGGCATGAATCTCCTCTTGTTAGCATAAGAGTTGGAGGACGACGGAGTAAACGGCCTCTTCCCATATAAATTAGGCCTAGGAGTGAAAGAAGGAGAGAGATTCTTCATCATAGCTTCATCCCTAATGGCCTTCATGGAGTTCTCGGCCCATAAAGCATCATCATATAGATCCCCAAAGAAAGTAGTCTTCCTCCTCACTTTACTTTGAAGTAAAGCACTAAGCTTGTTGCGGTAGTAGAAAGCTCGATCCTCGTCATCTTTGATAAGCCTCGGAGCAAAATGAGCAAGCTTGTTGAACTCTGTAGTGAAGTCTTGCGCTTACACGTCACCTTGCTTGAAGTCAATAAATTTCTTGAGCCTTTGTTGCTTGAGCTACTTAGGATAAAATCGACCTTCAACTAGAGCTTTGAAACAAGCCCAATTGAAATCGTCTTCAAGTGTAGCGGTGGCACTAGTAATCGCCCACCAATTATCTGCTTCCCTTACAAGGAAATGCTTTGCAATCCTCACCTTGTCCTCTTCACGGACTTGGTATAAATCAAATTGCTTCTCCATTTATCGGAACCATTCCGATAGCTCGGTAGAGTCCGGCTCTCCACCATAAGGTATAATCTTACTTCTGGCTATTTTACTAGCCACCCACGCGTAACCTCCTTGATGGTTATCTTCTCTACGAGGGGGAACTTGGTTGGCTTGAGCAATAGCCGCATCTTGTTGATTCTTCAACACTTGCGTAAGAGCTTCTAGCATAACGTTCTCTACTACTCGAGGTCTAACCATCTTCATAAGAAACAAAAACAAAACAAGTTAATCCTAACACTTAGCATAAACAAATATACTACCAAGTAAAATCCTTAACTTCTACCCATCTCTCATTTATTATTTCAAGGTCAAGTAGTTTATGTTTAGGGTTCACGTATGTGCGTCGGGAGCGATAAAGCTCTGATACCAACTGTGACAACCCTCGCGAATGCGGAAGTAAAACATAACAAGCATGTGATTTATATAGCGGAAGATACGGTATTTTTAAAACCTTTTTACATGCAATTAGAAAAGTACGAGGAATGTCAATAATTACAAACCAAAGTATAATATACTACAAAGAGACAAGGTCTCTCAAAATGTTATCAAGTAACAAAGTTATTAGCAAACTAGCTAAACAACGTCTAGAGGTGATTCATCCAGGCCAACGCCCGCTAGCTCACACCCGAACCCAAAATACCACAAGCAAAAAGCCATCCAATCAAGCAACCTTTTCAACCATGAAAAACATGAACGCCACAATCAGTGGAGAGTAACTCCGGGTTCTCCCAGCCATATCACAATAAACGTACATAAACAGAAATACAAAAGTAGAAGCATGCATGTATAAATATACATGTGAAGTACGAGAAGAATAAATAGGCAATTCAATATGTAAAGATATCGGTACATGAAGTACAAAACCGTAACCATCATATGATAAAAAGACTCGGGGATGACACTCTTAGGCAACCATACACTCTCACTAGAGCTTGCATCTCACCGTTAGCGGCGTAAGTTTGACAAGATTGAGACTCGACAAACAAACCATGCCAAGTCATCCAACAATCACAAGTAATCAATCATATAATCATATAATCATCCATTCAAACGTACAATACGTTGACGACATCTCTCACGGTAAATGACACGCACTAGCACCGTGTACATGCAAGTATAATTAAAAGGCATCCACGGGATAAAACATTGCCCTGAACGCATACACGATACAATTCATTTCGTATATGTAGATTAATTTCCTCCTGGTAGGACGACGATATAAATATCCGGTCCTAGTCTAAACCTGGCCAGACTCTCGGAATAAACCATTTTCCGATTCGACAAGCGATGACATTTCGCATCCAAGACTCGGTCAATCATAGACGCCGAGTACCCCAAATTCGGTAGATCAATTCACGAAAGAGGCGGAAAAGAGCACAAGCCTCATAACAAGCGGTACGCTACATGCAAATAACACCACCTCGCAAGTACAAAACATTTGACGGCCGGGTCGATCAACGCAATGCGTTCGCCTCCCAACAACGTCGTCGTATGCCCACTAACACATGCAATTAAGCAGTAGGATACATCCCCGTTCCGAAATTCCAGCCTTACGAACGTGGAGGTAGCCAAGGGAATGAGAGTACAAAGCACATAGGAAATTAGTGCTCAAACCGTAACATTTGTAAAACCGACTCAAAGTGAGACATATCAAAAACCGTCACAAAACATGCGATACAAGCGAAGGGATTATCATATATTCGAAACATTAATATTTAAAGTCAACTTTTAGAGTCAAATCTGGAAGTCAACAAAAGTCAAAGTCAAACCCGAGACCCGAGACCCGAGACCCAAACCCGACAATTGGAGTGGGCTACAAACAAATCATCAATGCAAGAAGACCAAGTCCAAAGGGTCAAGGAAAGTCAAGGCGGGACTAGAATTCAAAGGGTCAACGAAAGTCAAGGCGCTCAACCAATAAGGGAAAAACTGGCAGCATGAAACGCTGCCTGCGCCAGGGAACGCTGCCAGCGTTCACACGACGCTGCCAGCGTCCATGGACGCTGCCAGCGTCCTGGTCTCAGGCACACGTTCCTTCATTCTCCGTCTAGTCATCAACATACAACAATCATCATTTATCATCACAAACCATCAATTCTCATATCAATTATCAACTAACAACAACCATCATCAACAACACAATTCCTATGATTACTATCCTTATTCTAAATACGATTTCTAACATAGAAAACACATTAAAACACGTAAATGATATCGAGTAATCCTTCACCATTACCTTTTCGCGTCTTCAATCCGCGTCGATGTTCTCTTCTATCAAGAAGTAGTCTTTCTCGGGGTCTTGGAGGTCACCACCTACAATTAGATAATAAAAGATGAATATAATTCACCTTTGAGAAAGGCGGATAAATTGAAAAGCGAGAAAGACGGTAATTTTATTACCAATACAGATAGAGGACGATGAGAGGGAAAGAATAAGACGAACCTTAGAGAATTTGAGCGAGAAACGAAGGAGTAGAATCGATATTAAATTTGAGCAAATATGGAGGTTAGGGTTTTTGGGGTTTACTTGGTGTGGAAGAAGAATATTGAATGTGAGGGTGAGTTAGGGTTATGAGGGAATATATGAAGGAGTAAGTGGAAAACATATGGGAAAAGCCCAAAACGTCTTAAGACGTAACTTACTCGAAATCTCGTGTAAAGTCCGAAAACGAACTCGGAAATTCTAAACTAGACACGGAAAATTTAATTCTAACTAAAACTAAATTTCACTGAAAAGTATCCGTATAATATTTTTACTATATAAAAAAAAAAGAGGGTACATTTGCGGGTGTTACAATATTTATTATTATTATTATTATTATCATTATTATTATTATTATTATTATTATTATTATTATTATTATTATTATTATTATTATTATTATTATTATTATTATTATTATTATTATTATTATTAATTATTATTATTATTATTATTATTATTATTATTATTATTATTATTATTATTATTATTATTATTATTATTATTATTATTATTATTATTATTATTATTATTATTATTCTTCTTCTTCTT